>QLTV01002115.1:463347-500658 GCA_003457575.1 Thermophis baileyi | reverse complement strand
AAAACAATGGCTTCAACAGCACAGAATACGCCTTCTGGAGTGGCCCAGTCAGAGTCCTGACCTCAACCCGATTGAAATGCTGTGGCATGACCTTAAGAGAGCGATTCACACCAGACATCCCAAGAATATTGCTACACTGAAACAGTTTTGTGAAGAGGAATGGTCCAAAATTACTCCAGATCGTTGTGCAGGTCTGATCTGCAACTACAGGAAACGTTTGGTTGAGGTTATTGCTGCCAAAGGAGGGTCAACCAGTTATTACGTCCAAAGGTTCACATACTTTTTCCTCCCTGCACTGTGAATGTTTACATGTTATGTTCAATTAAACCATGGCAACATCTAATGTTTGTGTAGTATTATTTTAAGCAGACTGTGTTTTTCTATTGTTGTGACTTAGATGACGTTCAGAGCACATTTTATGACCAATTCATGCAAAACTCCACGTAATCCCAAGGGGTTCACATACTTTTTCTTGCAACTGTGGATTCGACCGGAAGCGTCGCGGCGAGACAGTCTGGAAATAGCGGGCTCAGATGAGCTTCGCGAAAATCCAGGCTGATAAACAGTTGTCGGGGGGGTCTTCGGACGGTGAAGAAGGAGAGGCGTCTCAGACGACCGAGAGGAGCAGGCAAGCTCCTCGATCGGTCAGAGACAGCTCTTCGGACTGGCGGCGGGGGCCATCTTCAAATGACCGCTACAAAGCTGGGGCAACCGGACTAAGTTTATGTGCAGGAGCGGTGTTTGGACGGAGTGCTGAAACCGGGTGAGAGAGTGGCCAACTCACAGGTAAAAGGCAATCTTGAATTTGGATTTTAAAAGAATTTTTCGAGCGGAAAATAGCGGCTAATTGGCATTCAGGAACTGCATAGGGGGGGGGAAGCGTACGCTAAACTACTAAAGCCCAAGAAGATTATTGTTGTTATAATTGAAACTGGAGAAACATAAAATAATAAAAGGAAATAATCTGGGAGAAAGCTTTTTTTGTGTGGATTTAAAGTCTTTTTTTGACAGCTTTGACAATCAGCTGGTTTGAGTATATTGTGGATTGGAGAGAGCCATCTGCTGGAGAGAAGAAAATATTGCAACACTTTGTGGAAAATAAGAGAGAAAGTGCAGCTGTGGAATCTGACCTTGACTGTAAGAAGATAACTTGAAAGCTCTGAGAACTTTTAAGGATGTTTGTTTTGCCTATATCGTTTGGCTTTGTTTTTCTACGGCTGTGGAAGACAATAAATTTTGGAATTGGACTGGATTGGACTAATATTTGAATTGGACATATTAGAAATTGAAAATAAAAAGAGACTATATGGACCTTATAATATAATAGCAATAGCAATAGCACTTATATACCACTTTACAGTGCTTTACAGCCCTCTCTAAGCAGTTCACAGAGTCAGCATACTGTCCCCAACAATCTGGGTCCTCATTTTACCCACCTCAGAAGGATGGAAGGCTGAGTCAACCTTGAGCCGGTGAGATATGAACTGCCGAACTGTAGCTAGCAGTCAGCTGAAGTAGCCTGCAGTGCTGCACTCTAACCACTGCGCCACCTCGGCTCTAAAAGCTTAAAAGTTTGTTAAATTGGCAATATGGAGATTTGGATGTATGAGGAATTATTTGAGATGTTAAAAAATGTGTGTGAAACTTTAAAAGGTGACAAAAAGTCAGAATTTTTGTTGGAATATACAGAACATGAAACAGGAGAAGAGTCAGAAATCTTGTTGGAATATAAAGAGCAAGAAATAGGAGGGAAGGTGGTAAAAGAGAACACAAATGAGGAACAAGAAAATAACATTGAAGAAGAAGGGACTGAAAGCAAAAAACAGTTTGATGAGTTCACAGGGATATACAGATTTATAACCACTCGAATAATATATTTAAAAGAGAGAAGAAGGACTCAGGAGAAAAGATATAAGATACATAAAAACAAAAACAAAAAAGAAAAAGAAGAAGTTAAGGGAATGGGATAAAAGGAGAAAATTAATAAGAAGTGGAATTTTTGAGAGGCCAAAAGAAAATGGTTAAAGAGGGGAAGGTTAGTGGAAAGGAGGAAGGAAAATAGGGTTCATATTAGTAGATGTAAAAATTGTATTAATATTATTAATTGTGGATAGTTAATCAAGTTAAAGGGTTTTTATGTTAGATTGGAATACGATGATGTATATTGTTTAAATTTTAAAGATAAATTAAATTAAGCTATATGATGATGTATATTGTTTAAGGCAAAACAGATTAACAAGAAAGTAGGATGGGAAATTTGAAGTATTATTAATTGTGGATAGTTAAATAAGTTAAAAGGTTTTTTATGTAAGATTGAAAGATGATATTGCTTATAGTAAAATAGAACAGCAGATGGAAAGTGAAAGGATTTGGTTTAATTCTAAAGACAATTTAAATTAAATTAAGTTAAATAAATTATGAGATGAAGTTGAAATGCAGTGGGATAGAAAATTTGAGAAATATATGTAGTAATGAAGAAATAAGATAGTTAATTGATGTTATTGTAAGAGATTAGGAATTTAGGGTGATTAGTAATATTGCTTATGTATTAAGAAGAAAATAAGTTAAGATAAAGAAATATGTAAAGAGAATATTATGGCTGAAATTGAAAATAGAGAGATGATGTAAAAAGATATGTAAAAGACTGATCCGGACAGCACTTTGTTCATAAAATATGTATGCTTGGGGGGGGGGGGACGACAAAAAAAAATAAAAACTGATTTGGGGAAAAAAACCATTTTCTCAACATCTATCTTCCTTTCCCTCCTATGCAGATACAGGGGAATGTTGGCATGAATATCTATGGAGATTCTCAGTCATCCATGTCATGGTTGTCCCACAGGTACTTTTTCAAGAGGCAACTGGACTTTCTGGTTTTTCTTTGAAGACATTTTGCTTCTCGTTCTTCTTGCTTCAGCTAAGAAGAAGTTTCTTGGATGAGAAGTGAAATGTCTTCAAAGAAAAACCAGAAAGTCCAGTTGCCTCTTGAAAAAGCACCTTTGGGTTGGTATGAATAGTGACTGCATTCTGGAATATGAGATGGTGTTGTGGAGAGGGTTGGGTGATGTTGCCATGAGTCACCAGTGGCAACTGAAGGAGGGGAAAGTACTGGGAAGATTGAGGATCAGGCCAGCAGTGTATGTTGCACTGATGCATACATGGGGACAGCAAACGGGATGGAGGAAAGAGAAGACTAGGATGAAGGGGGAGCAAGTTTGAGGGATATGACATGTTGGCACTTGCTGAGAAAAAAAGGGAAGAGAGAGAGGAATACATAGGCAGCTTCCTCTATTGCCCTATCCAATTATGTTTTATCCAAATTTTAGAACAGTGAAAACGTTCTGGGTATGATGTTTGCCAAATGGTAACTAGAATGGTTTCCCAGAACTTGTAGAAAGTAGTGATTTGTTCCAAGATTGAAACATAACTTTTTTTTTCATTTTGCGTACTTCCCTATTTATAGATTAAATTTCAGTGTGCGATTGACTCGATTCTAGTTCTTGCAGAGAGATGGAGGAGATCGCCACAACTCAGCAATTCTTTTGGGGAAAAAGAAAAGGCTGCTGTATTTGTCCACAAAATTAAATCCAACTTACTTACTTCTTAATCACAAATCGGATCCGTTCCTTTGCCAGTAAAATCCGTTCAAGACGTGGGATCCCATAAGTGGAGGGTCTACGAAAAGGAATTCCTTCTGGTAATCCTTCCACATACAGATCTTCAACATGAGATTGGAAGAGTGGATACGGGATAGATACAGGCCCTTTTGCATTAATAGCTTCAGCTTTAATGTAAACAAGGAAAAATTATATTACAGTTTAAATAAAGAATGCCAAACTATTTGCTCCCAAAGGATATTGAATGTAGCCAACGTAATGACATGTTTCAATGGAGCCTACTTTAAATAAAAGGAGGGACCCCCAAGCTTCCAAACCTGAAACCGATGCCAAGCAGCATCAATGACCAATAGTAATTTTCATTAACAATATATTAGCACCCTGGTTTTGAGCTCTAACACATACAACATAGTCAAACTATGATTCAGAATTAACTAATTTTATTTTTTCTAATCTGTTTAACATTGTAATCTCTCAGCGCAAGTCCTCTACAGATATAGTAATGATCATAAATCTGGATTGCTAGTGCAGCTATTCCATCAAGCTATAAATGGTACAGACCTAGACCAATTCATATTTTATTTTATGATTCATTTATTTTCTGATTCAGAAATATCACACTAGTTCACACAGATACCAAACCTCAACTATAAATCTATGCCATGTCCATGTTAAACCAGAAGTTGAGTTTACTTGCTATTCACAAATATGTTCTGTAGGCCTGCAGTTGGATGATCACACCTACAAAAGGATGTTTTCATCTAGAGACAGGATGTAAAAATGTAATAGGACCATCTTACGTCTCCCTCTTTCTGTATTCTCATCATTTCTCAGGGGGAGAGGAGGTGGGAGCAAATAACCCACTGAACAGAGCAACACCTGCATTTGGCAGGAAGTAAAAAGAGAGAAGAAAGAAGGAGTTTCAGTTCTTATTCTTAAGGTGACTCAAAATAAGAGAGCTTTGTCTCCCAATCTTCTGCATAGGCAAAGAAGACACTGTACTACAGTTCACTTCAGAATCCTCAATATCTAACGGATTCTGCCAATGCATAGAGATTGGACTGATCCAAAAATTATCAAGGGAGAATTGTAGATTCAAAATTAATAGGACAGGTAATTTGGGATTTCAGGGTTCTCTAAAATTTCAAGAATCTTTGAATTGTGCAGTGGCTTTACCACTGCTGGAAAACTGGCTTTTAATGTTTTTAGTCTGGCAATTGTTCTCTTTTATCAAAAAAGAAATCAGCCTCATACTGTGATTTCAGCTACCCCAAAGTAAAATAATAACAGAATAGCAAAATGTTTGCTGGTCTTAAATACTGCAAGGTCTTCTAGGATTTGAGGAATGTGGCACATCTGGTCCATTATACTACAGTCTGAAATAGTATCTGTGAGCCAGGAAATGCTGCTGAACAATGCAATATGTGGATTGGGGAGATAGGTTAGGAGTAAATAAGGTCTACCCAAAGGAAAAGACATCTATGCAGCCAATATAAAAACATCCTATTTTCATACATTTTTCACATCCCCTTCCTTTGCCTCTAAATTCCACTTTTTAAATGTTAGGCAGCTACAGACATAGAATACAAAAACTGCACATCAACATCTTCAAAATGTCAGATACACTTGGCTCTGAGTGGAAACTCACCAGGAATTTTCTATTTTGTTAATTTATTGTTTTGTTATTTTTTTCCCTGCTTTGTTTTTACTGTAAGATAGTGTTTGTTTTGTGGTGTTGGCAGTACTGAAAGGCTGGAGCTGGCATTCTGCTTGGAGCTAGCAGCTGGAGCTCACTGTGTTGATAGCCAGAATGTAATTCTCCAAAACATTTAGGAGTGGCAGCTTGACAAGACTGCTCCTAAATGACCTCTTTCTGACAGAAGATCTTGGTTTATATTAAGGGACTTCAGGAGATGATGTGGCAGAAATTACACCTGGAGCACCAGTAAACTAAAAGTGAACTTGACTGAGCACAAAAGCTCATGCTTAATATACAATGTGATAATGAGTGCCATATATACTTAAATTTGCCAAAATCTATGCCTCTTCCTAGGTGGGGTGTGGAGGAATTTGTTTTATTATCTTGGATTCATTCCAGCTGTTAGATTTGGATGAAGTGGAAAGGAGCTTGGAATCCATGCTCTTCCTGGCTCTTTTGGGCAGTTAGCATATACTTGTTTGTAACCAGTTTCAGAAAGCTGGCAGAACCTCTTTGATACCAGGGGTTGTCTCACTGTATTTAAGTAGGCACTGCATACCCCGTTCAGAAGAAGCCTTCCTTGGATCCAGCAACCTTGGATAATTATTATCTGGATAATTATTTTCCAGTTTCCAAGAAAAAAGCACTCTGGCTCCAGAAGTAAAATATCTTAGACAAAAGCCCTTTTGCCTTTTTTTCAGCCTTAATCTGATACTTGGTAGATTCTTTACCTATACCTCTACAACTAAAGAACATAGAACATTTTTTAAAAGTGTGCAAAAAAAAAAAAAAGTAAGAGAAATAAAATTATGAACAGAATTGAGCTGCAGTAGAATATGAAAACTTTTTGAGAGGCCTAAACTTGGTAAAATGGGAAACAGAATTGAAGGAGGAGATTAAGAGTACCATCATTAACACTAGCTTTGCTTGTCATGAGATTCCTGCCTTCCAAGCAGTATAGGAGATTAACTCATATATAGATGCCTTTTCAAACCGCACAGGAGAAAAATTAATTCCCACAAAATATGCAATATTAATACTCTTTTTATTTTGTGCAGGTCCCAGGCTACAGCTTTTCTTGGCAGTGTATTTAAATTCCATGCAGAGGATTTGCACTCTTAGGAAGCCAAGTCTAAAAACAATTACCTTGCAGAACTTCCAACAGCAGGCCCTTCAGTAAAGCAGAAAATATTAAAACCTATTGCAATCTCTCTAAGTCTGCAGAACCAATCAGTTATAAGGACTCTTTGGCATTGACAACTCTTGGACAATGGCAGAACAATACACCAAAAGACTCTATGGCATAAAGAAGTCAAACTTTTAAAAAGTTATTAGAAGTATTCAAATATAATTGGACAACTGGGGAACGGGGGAGGAAGACACATACCGTATTTTCTTTCAAATAATTTTTCAACTTGCTTTCTCAAGTCTGTAATTCGGGCATTCCATTTCTCTGAAAGGAAAAAAGCACCTGTTAGCCCTCCTAGAGCAGGGCTAACGATTTCATTGAGGGGCCGCAGGGTTGTGCTTGGCCTTGGGGGGCCAGGGTGGGCGTGGCCAGCTCGTCACTCATATGGGGGGTACCTATGGTGGCCCAAGTGGTAAGGCAGGACTTCCCTCAGACCCTCCCTGCCTCTCATTATAATCTCCTTCCTCCCTCCCTTTTCTTTTTCCTTCCCTCTTCATTCTCCTTTCTTCTTCCTTCCCTCTTTCCTTATTTTTCCTTCCTTGCTCTCTTCCCATCTTCCCATCTTTTTCTTTGTCTTTCCTCTTTCCCTTTCTCCTTTCTTGTCCCTTCTTGGATGCTCAAATGCAAAAGGGGAAACATTTCTCCTTTTGTTTTGTTTTTAGATTGTTTTGCTAGCCCTCTGCCAGTGAAAACGGGGCTCCGGGAGGGCCGTGCATGGCCCTCCCAAGCTCTGTTTTCACTTGCAGAGGCACTGCAGGCCGGTCCATTGCTGTTTCCAGGGCGGCCCCGCGGGCCAGATCTAAGCACCCCGCAGGCTGGCCTTGAGTTTGACACCCCTGCTCTAGAAGATATACCAAACCTTTTAACTTATTTCATTATAAGTATTAATTCTATCTAGTTGCTAATGTGTGAATATAAAGTAAAGCCTGCCACAAACAAACAAACAAATAAATCTATATCCACCCACTCTATCTATCTATCTATCTATCTATCTATCTATCTATCTATCTATCTATCTATCTATCTATCTATCTATCTATCTATCTATCTATCTATCTATCTATCATCTCTCTCTCTCCCCCCCCAGACAATCACGTTTTTTAAAACAAAAATTATCTCTCTTTAGCAAGTGAGTCAGTAGCTTATTTCCATTAAAGTTAAGGAGACCTTCTAAATTATGGAAGTATTTATATACAAAACTTGTATTTTGAATGTTAGGCCCAAATAAAATTCTGACATGGTTTAGAATCAATCCATCTCCATATCAGGATTAAGGCTATCCCCAATTATATAACAAACACGAAACAAGCCCAAGACCACTTAGCTTAACTCCACACTATCAGCCACATTATATAATGCATTCTAGCTTACTGGTTTGTACATGATGTCAAATCACTACCTCCTGAAGCCTGATGAAGAGCTTGATTACATCTATCGTAACATCTACTCTCATATGAACATTTTGAATCTTTAAAACATATGTCTAGGCAATACATTTAGTTCTACAAAATATATACTTTTTCCCCATGGCCAGTATGACTGTCTTGGATTTTATGTGTCAGAGAACTTCAAGATATTTCAGTCATTCTTGTAGGATTTGATTTCTCTTCATTTCTTCTTTGTCTCATCAAGAGTTCTTCAAGGCTTTAACAAGATTTTTTTGTAAATCCAATAGGAAAGAATTATCCAGATCCCTTTTTTGGTTTCTCATTTGCACATTTCCTTTTTAAATTTTAAAGTCACAGCCAGTTTCTTTTGTAGATCCAGTGAAGCATCTTTTTCTAATTCATTCTCATCATCTGTCTGATACTGTAGCTACTCTTTTTGGATTTCATTCTTCAAAAGTCTCTTTCAGTGTTTTTGTTGTCTCAAGATTTTGCATCATCTTGCAGACGTGTACAGGTAGTCCTCAACAAAGAACCATCTGCGGTGGCGCAGTGGTTAGTGGCTTCTGCTGCCTGCTGGCTGCCTGCAATTTGGCAGTTCGAAACTCACCAGGCTCAAGGTTGATTCAGCCTTCCATCCTTCCGAGGTGGGTAAAATGAGGACCCAGATTGTTGGGGGCAATATGCTGACTCTGTAAACCGCTTAGAGAGGGCTGTAAAAGCACTGTGAAGCGGTATATAAATCTAAGTGCTATTGCTATTCAGTCAGCAACTATTCCAAGTTGCACCGGCATTGAATGGTTACAACCAATCCTTGGAATTCACATTTATGACTAGTTGCTTAGTGCCCCACAATCACGTGATCACCATTTGCAACCTTCCCTCCCAGTTTTCCTATGGGGAAGCCAGCAGAAAAGGTCACATGTTGCTGGCGTAAGACTCCCCCACCTCTGGGCTTATGCCTATAACTTCTGCACCCCTACACACCTTCCCTGACCAGTGCACTCACCACCCCCACAAACTCTCCCCAGCCCACACAGTGCCTCTCACACACACCCTCCCACCTGTGCAGCACCCTCACTTATACCTCCACACATCCTCCCTGACATACATGGCATCTCTCACACATACCTTGCCCAACCCTCCATCGCACATCCTCCCTGCACTGTCCCCACCCCAGATGCCCTCTCCCTGACAATCATACCAGCTCCTTCTCCGTGGGCGTCATCTCTTGCATTGGCTCTGCTTTCGTGGAGCCTTCTTCAGTTCACCTTACCGCCCCCAGAATTCTGGGATTCTCGTTTTTCCAAGCATATTCCACAGCTTTGTATGATTGACAGGTAAAGATCTTTCTATAAACAATGCACATACTGACTTCTTTTTGCTATTCTTTGGCTTTCTGCATAATCCAGTATGAATCAGGAATGTCTCACGTTCCTCTGTCTTTTCCAAATCCATACTGAATATTTGGTACCACTCTTTCTATATAAAATTTCTAAAGCAATTATATGCAATAATTATAGATATACTCTGTGACTTTCTAGGGAAGGTCTGACTTTGCTCTCTCCCAACCCATTCCAAGCTCTGCTGTCTCTTTTTCCTCTCCCTCCTGTAACTCTGGCTTTTCCACACAGTTTGGTTTACCTTGCCTTCTCCTGTGCAATTTGAAACAATCCCTTTGCCATTGTCACTAAGTCATATTTCACCTCTAGCATCTTCCTATATCACAACTGCACAATACAGGTTCCTGCTTGCTTTATCTGGGGAATTGAGATGACATTTATGCCTTGTGTGACTCTGCTTATACTGGTAGTCCTCGACTTACAACAGTTCCTTTAGTGACCGTTCAAAGTTACAACGGCACTGAAAAAAGTAACTTATGACCATTTTTCACAGTTATGACCTTTCCAGCATCCCCATGCTCATGTGATCTAAATTCAGAAGCTTAGCAACTGGTTCATATTTATGACTGTTGCTGTGTCCCAAGATCATGTGATCACCTTTTGCGACCTTCTGACAGGCAAAGTCAATGGAGAAGCCAGATTCACTTAACAACTGGGTTACTAACTTATCAACTGCAGTGATTCACTTAACAACGGAGGCAAGGATGTAAAATGGGGCAAAATTCACTTAACAAACATCTCACTTAATGACAGAAATTTTGGGCTCAATTGTGGTCCTAAGTCAAGGACTACCTATATTATAGCCATCCCTTTGAGATAGACCAGATCAGGCACCACGCTCCCCAGGAAAAGCAGAACTATATTGCGATAGGCTATAATACAATCTTGCAAATCTTATTGTGCTTCTCCTCCCTTTCCTCTAATGCCCCAGTGAGACAAGAATAAGGCCTAGTCTCTTCTTAATACTATCTTCCTTCCCAGAACTTAATGAATATGTCTATATTCTGGTTCTCAACATATATACCCTTGGCATATACTCCTACCTTTATTTGCTCACCCCACCCAGGCATACCATCCTGCCCCGATGATCTAGAATAAAATAGGTCTTGTGAAGGACATTTTTAATTAACCTTGTTGAAACTTTCCCAGTGGATAGGTCTAAACTAGAACTGCTTCAAAATGAAAGATTTATAATAATTTCATTTAAAACTTACCAAAATTGAACTCTCTAGCTTTTCTTCTCCCCACATTGGAAGCATCATTAATTGGTTCTATGCTCTTTGTCTTCTTATGTGGTGGTAAATAGTCATCATCATCTTCAGAGAGACAAACATATGCATCACAGCTGTTACTTGACATGATCTCACTTTAAAAATCTTTAAAAATCATGACAAATAACCTGCTGTTGAACTATTCCAAAATAAGGATTCACTTATCAATTCTTTTTTATCAATTCTACCCTAACCCTAACTTTCCCACTTAAAACTCAAATTATGTCAGTAGGATTAGAATTTGCACCCTGGCTTTTCCCATCTTACTTTCAACAAGGCCCTATCCTATCCCATTCAGTTTGGAGTTCCAACCAAATATAAAGATACCACATTAGATTAAATGACTTAAAAATAAAAATATCATAAAGTTAGAGGATATAAATCTCTCTCAGAATACCAAATAAATATATTGGTAGATGGTGGGATAAGAGACAATTGGGTTGTAATTCCAGCAATAAATGAATTAACACTGAAATTAACAGGAATCGATGTGTAAAATGTCACTAGCGATCTAATAAATGTGAATAAGCTCGCATTTTAAACAGAAAGAAATCAATAATGTAAAACATTTAAAAAGGAAAACATATTTATGTTAAGAAGTATGTTAAACTATATATTCAAGGATGCAATTATCAACTAAAAAGTTATGAGGCAAGAGAAAAGAAGATGTCTGATGCAAACATACACATGCATAAATAGGAATACCCCTTGTAGTTTTGTTTCCACCCTTTCTCCCCCCCATAACCTAAATTAGCCCGCCAGGTCAATCCAACAGCTGCTCAAGGTAAAATGAACAGATGTTCCAGTGTGAGTCGGTTGTTAGCAAATAGTGACTAGCATTCTTGAATACTTTTTGAAAAATTAATAGACTGACTTTAGCCATTACTAGAAATAAAACAGACACAGATGAAGAAAAAATGCATTGTAACTATGTTCTGAGATTATATTTCTACAATGTCACACCCTTCAAATTTATGACAAAGTAAATAAAATACCACAATTTAACACTGAAAGGAGAGACTTACTCTTATTAACTTTATTTACAAAATATACTACATCACAGAACATGGTGCTTTTGTTTTTCATGCAGGAAAAGCTATCAATATTATACTGTACTTCACATGCAGAAATATCTCTTATTTTCCTATTTCTCATCCAGGGATATCCAAATAATTAGGCATGAACAAGTCATACATCATCTAAACAGTTGTATCAGAATTCAACCAACCTTGTTTACTAAATTCACAGTTCTTAGCACAGTAGTTATTACTGTGGAACTGCAAAATCTGAACGCCCTTTTAGTTCTTCAACTTCTTTCATCTCACTTTTCTTTCTTTTATGAGATTCGTGTAGTTTTTAAAATAGCAATTTGTCACAGGCAATGGGTGGGTGGAGAGGAGATAAGTGCAGGAAGAAACAGATTTGAGAAGACTTTGCTCTGAGGTACATTATCAGACCTTAACATTAGGCAGTCAACTTCACAAGGTATTTTCTACTTCCCAAATCTACCGTTTGAATTTCTCAAGTGAACACTTTGCTTTATCTGCCTCAAATCTTACAAAACTTCAGCAAGACCAAAATGATGTGGGGACATTACAGACAAACAGGTCTTTTGGTTTTACTAGATCACCAAATGAGTGGATCTTTCTCAAATACTCTGGAGAACTTCCATAGCTTTAACCATTGCCCAATGATGATGCTCATCCTCAGTTGAAACGGAACCTGCTGAAACTGCTTCCTTCTGGTAAGCAGTAATATCAGATGAAGTATTCCCCCGCCCCACGTTTTTTTGCACTTTTGACATAAACCGCTCTAGAAAACATGATGATTCAAATTCAGCATTTACAAAAGACTAGCTTGCCAAAACACAATTTATCTTATGGAATGGGAAGGGTTTGGGAGGAAGGATAGAAGTGATGTACACAATGCCACATGACTGAGATTCTTCTGAAACAAGTGAGCAAAATAAAATTAGTTGAGAAAATGGCCAACCTTCAATGGTCACTTCCACTTCAGGATCCTCACTTGTTTCAGAAGTGGCATGCTGAGAAGAATCTGAAAAAAGCAGAACAAAAAACCAAATCTGAACGGCGCAGACACACTGTAAGACTGATTTTACTCGACAGGGGCAAGTCAACATATATCTTGTACACTATGGATAAAACAGACCCATAACATATAAGCCAAAATAGTTTATCACAAGCTTTAAAATCTATGAAATGAAAATAGAAACATGTGGATGTTTAAGTAGAAAGATTAATAGCTTTTTTCTAGATTCATTTGAATCTTTGCTGTCAAACATTTTCAAAATGATGAATATAGGAAATTCACAAATTCTCACACAAGACAATTACAATGATGCAAACAAATGAGAATGATTATAGTAATATTTCTAAAAATGTATGTTAACACTACAACTGTTGTTTAAAGGTTAGAACTGTAACTGCAAATAGTATTTTCTCCAGTTCATTTGTATTCTACAGCTGTCCAAACCTACTGAGTGGTTCACCTTTTTCCCCACATTGAAGTCATCAATTATCAGCAGTAACATTTTATGTAATGGAAGTATCATAAAGTATTGATACAGCATCGTATGTCAACATGAGACATTCTGAAAAGACACTGTTCTTATTTTCTTTCCTATTCCCAGTGCCAAAGTCAGAAAACATATCAAATCCAAATGAACAGCTCTAACAGTCAAAAGGCTCAGAGAAGGGGGTTATAACAAGGATAATGGACTCCACTACTTCCATTATTAAATTGATTTGTTTCACTCAGCTCTTCAAGGCAGACCTGGTGGAGAAACAAGCCTGTATCAATAACACAAGAAGAAATTCCAGCATTTCTTGACCTAGTCTGATTCAAAGAGCTGATATTTCCAAACTACAATTGGCTCTATCCATGCACTGGACCAGTTTTTCAAAAGTTATATTTTCATCATTGTCATGTGATCATCCTTTGCTATCCTCCCAGGTAGTTTACAACAAGGAAAGCCAGATTCGCTTAATAACCTTGAAATTTGCTTAATCATCACAGTAAAAAAAAATCATAAAATCGGGCATGTTAATGACCACCTTGCTTAGCAATGTACGTTCCAGTCCCAACTGTGGTCTTAAGTTGAGGACCACCTGCATATAACGTGTCCATCTTTATTAGGAAATGTAAATTCCAATAAACATGAAAAAAGGGTAGGAAATAAAATTCATGTCCGAGTCAACCAGAAGTTAGGTACTAAATTACTAATATCTTCAAGCAGAACTGTTTCCATCATTTTTAGTCATTAATTTTAAAGTATCTGAAATAAGGGAAAAATTTATTCAAACACATGTTTAACCATGCTCACTGTCCTTTGGAAGAAATGGGGGGGGGGAACCAAAATTGTAGTGCAAAAACTGCACTTTAGAAAGAGGTTACATATAATTTGTTAGATTATTCTCTGAAGGAGATTTCTAACAATATAACTTATACTCTTATATTGTCTCCAGAGTCAGTTAGAAATAAGCATATAGAAATGTAACCATTGTGCTAATGAAAATCTGGGAGAGCAAAGCAGGTATAGTCTGCTAAATTTCAGGCATGTAAGCATGAAAATGTTTTGAATTAGGTAACTCACTCAGCTTATCAATTTAATATCTAGTATTGGCCCATGTGAGTAGGAAGACTAGTTAGTAAAGGGTTCGTAGAATTCTCAAGGCTGTATTAGAGGATAACTTCTCTTCATTGTTGTAGCAAATCAAACCTTACTAAACATTATATATGCATAATGTTCTAGTAAGTCACTTGTTTCAAGAAGCATCAGAAAGCAGCATATAAATGACAGTTGCATGGTAGATGGTAGAAGGATTTGAATTCAGCTTTCCGTTCCAATTTAGGAATTGCTGAACCTTACTTAATGTTTTAAGGTTGTACTTTCCTTATCATGTCTTCTTCTGAAGTTAAGACTTCCTATTCTTGCCTACCAGCAAAGCATGTGGCGTTCTCTTCATACAGCCACACAATCTAGAACAAGTTTTTCCAATTTTAAACTCAACAACTTAGAGCCGTGGTGGCATAGTGGTTAGAATGCAGAATTGCAGGCTAACTCTGCCCACTGCCAGCAGTTCAAGTCTTACTGGCTCAAGGTTGACTAAGGCTTCCGTCCTTCTGAGGTCGATAAAATGAGGACCCAGATTGGTGGGGGCAATATGCTGACTCTGTAAACCACTTAGAGAGGGCTGTAAATCACTATGAAGTGGTATAAACTTCTAAGTCCTATTGCAAAGGTTGAAATTCATCTCTTTCAAATAAACCAGAGTAAAGATTAATCAGTATGGATAATAGACCCATCTTTGTTTAATGAAGAACAAAAATAAACTTCTGAGTTCTTCTTTAATCTGAATCAGAGAAAGAAGGGTCAGCAAGTGATTCATTTTTTTAAATGAAGCATGTTCCAAACAGATTCAAAATTTTACACTGACAGGTAAGTGATCTACACAGCATAAAAGGTTACCAACAAAAGAAGACATAGAAAAGATTCTATGTCCAAACAATAATATGCCATTTTACACTGTACAGAATTGAGGATCCTTTAATACCCTATGCATATCCCCAAAGGCTTTCTGAAAAGTTTCTATTAAGCTACTTCAACTGTTAACTTAAGTCTACTATTTTTAATACAAATGTTGATTGCCTTTTACACCTGCTGAATTCTCTTCAGATTCTAATCAAACAAAAAATTCAGTTTTTCAGATTTACTACATCAAAATAAGCAACACAACCCTAAAGGAACAGAGAAGGCTCCTTCAACATTTAATATAAATACATTAATAGATATAAATACTGGCTTATTCAGTAACATTACCTTGGGATCAGTCCAAAACAGTATTACTTTCAGATTCTATTTTACAATGCACAAAAAAAGGCTCAGGAACCAGAGTAATTTGACAATATAATATGATCTTAAAATTTGTACAGGGAGTTAAATCTAATGACATGCTTAATGCTTCATAAAACTGTTCACCAGTATGTTGATTCAAAAAATATTTCCGTAATAGAAATGTTCCTATGAACTACAATTTGTAGCCCACCAATTCAGCTTTTATTAAACAAGAATCCTTAATATTATGGCACTGAAACCAACTGGAAGGTTAATATATGCTTTGGCAAGCACCAGTCACATTCTCAGTAGCAACAGCAGCAATCCCTTTTCAGAAATAAGGTCTTTAAATTTGAAAGAGAAAATCTGTTCAATAAAATTCGTATTAGCAAGCAGCATACAACTAAATAACTTTTTATACTTTTTTCCACATCCCATTGCACCAAATCTTGCACTGCTAGTTCCAAATATTGAAATAATTGAAATAAGACAGGCTTAATCATAAAATTTAATTATAATTGTAAATTAATTACAAACATATATCTAACTTTTCATTGCCACCTTTTAAAAAATCACATATCTGCCTTCATACTTTCCAGATCTTCTGTTATGTAGCAGAACTATTGCCCACTCAGTAGGAAAAAGATAAATAAAATCCACCGAAGTTGATGGAGAAGACAAATTGGATGGAGGAAACCAACTATCAAATCTTTCCAAATAGCTTGTACAGTTTACTGGAAGATGGAAGAAGGGAGAAAGGGAAAGGAGATTATATTGAAAATATTTCTCAAGTTTTCCACAATAAACATGCAGGATCACAATTCAAGGGGAGGACAATAAATACACAACCATGTGGAATATGAAAAAAGAATGCAAGACACAGACACAATGGATATGTTTGAACTGTGCTCTTTTAATTTTTGAAATATCTTACCAGAGTTTATTTTTTAAAATTTACATATTTCTAACCTTCTACTGGTAATTCCACATCTGTTCCTTCACTGCAATCGGAACCCTGGTTGCTCCCTTTAGACAAATATAAACATACCATCATAAAAAAGTGGAGGATGCTAATCAACACTTGAAATTTCAGTATTAGTTTCTTAAATACCGTGTTTCCCCGAAAATGAGACCCTGTCTTATATTTTTTTGAACCCTGAAATAAGCGCTTGGCCTTATTGCCATGCACTCAAAAGCCTGATTGGGCTTATTATCAGGGGATGTCTTATTTTGGGGGAAACAGGGTAATAAGCTGAGTAGAGGTTTTATGGCACATTGGCATCCAGTCTCCAGCAGGATCACTGCAAACAGAAATCTATGGAAAAAGTCAATCCAAAACGAAAATCCAAAAGTACAGTATTTAGGTCACTGATAATTTGGAAGAGTTCTCTTCACATAATCCAGATAGTATAGATTTTAAAAAGAACTGGGGAATGGATGAAAGCGTGTAGCTAGGAAAATATACACATTTTCCCGTTATATTCAACAGATTTCCTTTGTATTACTGAATTGCTAACCCTCCTAATTTGCCAATATGAAGGGTTAGAAAATATGGAACACAGAAAGGTGTGCAAAAAAGGCATTTAAAAAGGTCTCTTTATTTCCCACAAATGGAAAAAGGAGGAATACACCAGCTGTAAGCAGAAACAAAGTTTCTGAATGAATCCAAAATAGGAAAGTAATGAGGGGGAGAAATCACTAGTCAATATAATTCAGGCCATGGATCTGAAATCAAATTTAGATGAACAGTGTTCCTGGCAAGCAGGATATGATACTGTGGCATTAATGTTGTGAGAAATAGTACCATGATAATGAACAAGTGAATTGCTATACCTGTGTAAGACTTTGCCATGGCGATTTTCTCATCAATCGCCGAAGTTTCTGAAGGACCTGCTTTGTAAATAAAGACAGCCATAAAAAAATCACTAAGATTTTTCCATTTCCATTTTGAGAGCATGCTGAGCTGAATCAAGCAATTACAGGAAAAAGAATATTTATAACGGAGGAGAGGTTTTGAACAATATTTAAACCGCTATTAATGGTTAGCATGAACAAGTTCCAAATGCATCTACAGCCTCTTCCCTCTAAATGTCATTTGTATAAAACACATACCAGCCCATGTGTTTTGTGATGTACTTTCAAGTTGCAATAAATTGCAGTTTAGCATAGAAGTCATGTGTTTTGTGTAATCCAGATTTTCCTTTGAACAATCCATAGATAGATGAGCCACTTTCTATATGGGTTTCTGCAGCACT
Source organism: Thermophis baileyi (assembly GCA_003457575.1). NCBI lineage: Eukaryota > Metazoa > Chordata > Lepidosauria > Squamata > Dipsadidae > Thermophis > Thermophis baileyi. Next base: position 482,984 of record QLTV01002115.1, on the reverse strand, counting down.
CTCTAAATGGGGCTCTCTGGAATACAGATGGCAGCTTCATTTGGTCCAGAAGGCAGCAGTGCACCAAGATTCACCCATGTAACTCCACTGCTGAGCAAGCTGCATTGGCTTCCAGTAGGCTTCCAGGTGTCATTCAAGATGTTAATTATCAACTGTTGAAGCTCCATAAAGTACAGAGGTTATTTTGTTGAACCGCCTGTCTCCAGTAACTTCTACCCACCCCACCAGATGTTATGGGGTAGGCATGCTCGGGTCACCTCAATGAAACAATGCAATCCTGTTGGATCCAGAAGATATGCCTTCCTTATCATGGTGCTCACTCTAAAGAACAACCTTCCTTCTGAGATCCAGATGGCTCCGATTCTGTTGGCCTTCCAGAGGGCTATGAAAACCTGGTGATTCTCTTAAGACGACGGGTGTCAAACTCGCCGCATCACATTGCTGTCACATGAGGTATCACATTTTTTCCCTTTGTGGAGCTGGGGTGGGCATGGCCTGTGTATGACACATCCGGCCCGTGGGCCATCAGTTTGACACCCCTGTCAGACATTGGGGCTGAGTTGTTGGCAGAAGCTGAAGCATATTTGGGGTTGTCAATTTTTTGTGAGATTTTTCAGCTCTTATATCTACTATATTTGCTATTAATTATATTTTTCATTCAGATTTATATTGCTTATATTGTTACTACCTAGAATTATTTGTCTCAGATGAGTGGCCACATACATTTTCTAAATATCGTATTTTTCGCACTATAAGATGCACCGGACCATAAGACGCACATTAGCTTTAGAGGAGGAAAACAAGAAAAAAAAAATCTGCCTCTGCCTCCCAGCATCCATCCAGTATTCATCTGGCTAGCATCCTTGCAGCAAATAGCCTGGTCAGCTTCAGCACGTTATCGCAGCCCCCAACACGTGTCTCGTCAGGGCTCCGCTCCGTTGCACCCACCACCGGTCAACTGAGCTGAGCTGCCGCCGAGGAACGCTGGAGCCTTCGTTGCCGAGTAGCTGATTGGCAGTTGGATCGGCCTCCTGGAATACCACCGATCAGCTGTTCTAGGCGGCGGGGATCGCCGCCTATTGGCGGCGATAGGCAGTAGCAATCCCCACCACCTAGAACAGCTGATCGGCGGTATTCCAGGAGGCTGATCCAACCGCCAATCAGCTGTTCAGCAGCGAAGGCTCCAGCATTCCCCGGCGGTGAACGGCGGCAGCAGGCAGCGGTGGCAAACACTACCGCCGCACCAACCCCCCTCCCCTCTGCCGCAATATTCACTCTATAAGACGCACAGACATTTACACCCACTTTTTGGGGGGAGAAAAGTGTGTCTTATAGTGTGAAATATACGGTAGGTGAGAAGATTATTATGGTGGGCATCTATGGGAAATATTTGTATTTAGCATTTTTGATGTGACACGGAAATACAATTAAGAATTACAGCAGTATGAAGAATTCCAAGAGTCATTTACCGCTGGATCCTAGAATGACAGCAAATTATATTGCACTCCATACCATTTCAGCACCATAAAGACAAGCAATAATTTAAAACTGCCTATTCATTCAACACACTAATCTTTGCATATAATTTCTGGGAGTCAAGCAATGGGCATAATTACAATCTATCAACTATCGTATAGTCAACATTAGCTGTAGGGTTTTGGAAATTTACTTTAAATCCATGGCTTCCAATTCAGTTTTAACAAACTGTATAAACCAGAGTTTGTCACTTCAGTTAACACTAAACTGTTGGTAAGTTTCCTCTGTTGACCTGTTACCTAAATAGAGCAATGTTTTTAATATCCTTTTCTGTCTATCCTTTAAAAACTTCATTTCACACGGAAAGCATAGAAACATGAGTATATTTTGCAAATCTAGCCAATGGATATTTCCATTTTGAATGCCCTTTCATTTCTATGTTTCCAATGCAGCAAGAAAGACAGATAACAACTTCCTCAGCCAGCATCACAATGCAAGACTTATACAATTATTTTCTTGTGGGCAATTATTATTCAGCAATCTTTTTTCTTCTGTATATAAGAATGGACTTTTAACCAACTATCAGTCTCATGACAAATCCCATCAACAGAGAAAACTGTGATGAAATATAAAGGCAGGAACACTCTCCAGTGTCATCAAGACAGTAAGCAAGATGAGGTAGAGTCTTCTGGCTATACTGTTGGGACCATTTATTAGTGATTCATATGCTTGTATATAGTGTCCATTTATCCAAGGTGACCTCTTAAATCCAAATTCAAGGCATTTTAGAACAGTAATGAATTTTCAATTAGGTATGCTTTGCCTGCGAAGGGCTTCTTTATGCCCTTTTTCAAATAAATAGGTGGAAGTTATTCTGCAATGTTATTTTGTAAAAAAAAAAACAACCAATCATGAAATTTTGGGAATTTAATGTGACAATGGGTTGAAGTCTCATGAGATTCGCACCATAAGATTTTGCTTAAAATTTATGGTTCCATGGAAACTGTCTAAGGGTACTTCAGAAATCCTCAACTCTGTAGGCACTATGCTGATCCTTGAAAAAGGAAGGTTACATATTAAGAAATTGGTTTCAAATGCCCGATTTGCATATCTTCTATAATCCTAACGGCTTTTTAAAGTCAATAGGTTGCTTATGTCTATTGCTATAGCTTCATAAGTGCAATCAGATGTTCAATCCATTGACTAAATTGAGCCATACATTTCTTTTTTCAATACTGCAAGTATAAATAAGTATAAATATGGGACCTGTTCCTTCGGAATACAGTTAAGTTAAAAAAAGATAGTGTATAAATGTACAGAAATATATATGTACTTCAATAAGATTTGCATTAGATAAATTTGCATTACATATATATTGAAATTGTAATTATTTTATATATTTTTTCTTGTCATATTTTTTCACTTTTTTGTTAAAACACTTTTAACTTTAGGTTTTTTTTTCTTTTTGACAATGTGTAATATCACCATCACTACTATTTTTGTTTTGTTCAATAAAAGCAATACAATATAATTTTATTTTATGAAATAAAATATAATAAAGTCAAAAGAAAGTCTACACAAAGGAACCACACCCCTATACATGTATCACTTGCCCTTAATAAAAGGTTATGACTGAATTTCACTACTGCCTCTGTTGTAACTGAAGGCTTCAAGGACTATAGAAAGGAGACTGGGGAACGGAGCAATGTGGTATTATCCTCGAGACATGAAAGAAGGTATCTGTAAGCAAAGCAGTTTTTAACGTTGTTATTTCTTGGCTGCATGAACGAAGCCTGATATGGTTCTGTAAAGAATATCCATGCTTTAACACTTCCATCCTATACCGTTTCTGTTGTCAGCTCATACACACTATTTTCAGCATTCTGGTGCAAACCGATCTTGCTGTGATGTTTTGCAATGCCAGCACTAGGCGACGGGTCACAATTGGACAGTTGTCCAGTTAGCATTCGCCATCCTCAATGTTTGTCTCCTCGCAGAGCATCTTGCTCAGAATGGGTCTTTTTTTTTTTTTAAAGGCACTACAAACCAGTAAAACTCTTATCTGGGTCAGGGGAAGGGAAGGAGAAATAAGAAATACCGCGACAAAAGATACTGAATATGACTAGCTTTTCATTAAAATTGCCTCCTGGAAGATAAATGTAAATTATGGAAGGAAGAAATGAAACTACATTTTTTAATAATATAAAACCTTATTTTCCATTGTAAAGTTTAGTGTGACATAAAAGAGGGCTCTAAGGTGGTCTCCCACCCAAGTACCAATCAGATTTAGACCTGCTTACCTTTCTAAAGGTTATTCAATTCTATGCCTTTATTTTAAACCCTAGCCCCAGGAAACTACATTAGGCTGGGACCATTCAACAATTACTTATTTATTGAATTTATATGCTACCCGTCTCCAATAGGGCAAGTCGAATGATGCTGTCCTTTGAAATGGTTTTCAGAATAATTTGTATACAGCTACTGCAAAAGCCCCATTACAATTTACACATTTCATTAGTCCTTAATTGTATGCCAAAGTAGACAATGTCAACTAAACCATGCTAATCCCATGTATGTACAGCTTGCAATCAGGATGCCACTTCCAAATGGATATTCCAAGAGGGCATAAACAATTTGAATACACTTAAGTTTAATAAATAATTGCTGTGGTTGTCTTTTTTATTTTGTATTAAGTATCATCCCCGTAATTTTTAAGCAAAGTGATTATTTCACCAGGACAGATAAGGTGGAGGCTCTTCTGCTGTCTAGCTCAACCTTGGAAGTGTCTTCTTGATAGCAACTCCTATGCTTTGGAACATTCTTCCTCCTGAACTTTGATAAGCTCCTATCCATCTAGCTTTCTAGAAAGCCTTGAAAAGCTGGCTCTTATGTCAAGCATTGCAGTAGAGCCTGATAAAGTTATTATTGATATATGTGTGGGGCGTTGTTTTGGGAGGAAGAACACCAGTTTTTATGGTGTTTTTATGACTTTTGCTCTTTGAAAGCAGACCAAGGTTATGGTCGATAAGAAGGGTGGCTTTGTGTCTTTTAAATAAATAAAGTACACAAGCCCACATAGTTTTTGATAGCTCTCATTAATAAGAATCGATAAAGTGTTGAGATATATAAAACTTTCATATGGCATTGCCGCATGCAGACTATCCTTCCATTCTTCCCTCCATCACGACATATTTGTAATACTTGGTTTTTGGCAGCAAGTTTGACTATCGACAGGATAGTTATTATACTTAACTTTAATTTATTTAAAACACCCACAAACACCTCTCAATTTTTAAGAAATGGGGGAGGGGGGCATAGACAACAGTGCCTAGGGAGCAAATGAAGCACACAAATGAGCAGGAACCAGACAAGGGTCACCTAAACCAAAACAAGTTCTGCTTCAAATACTATATGATTATATTGGAACCAAAACCTTATGTTGTTTTCCAACTACGCTGTCCTTCACTCTGTTTTTCTGCCTGCATAATTTATCATTCAAGATTTCACTGTATAAAAGAAGGTTCACATTCACTGTTACCTGGAATATTAAATTGATAATATTCAGGGTCTTCTGATTCTTCTTTAACTGTTACCATCTCGAGTCCTGAAATAGAAACAATTAATATTCCATTTACATAGGTAATTAGGAATCTAAATGAATGCTCACCCTTTGCTGTTTCATATGCATTAAAAAAAATCAACACATTCTGAGTTAACTGCAATTACCGTATTTTTCGGACTATAAGACGCACCGGTGTATAAGACGCACCAAGATTTCGAAGAGGTAAGTAAGGAAAAAAAAGTTTTTGCCCTCCCCCAGCCCCCAGGAGCACTCTGCAGACCTCCCACACCCTCTGGGCACCCCATTTTTGTGAAAAACGGGCCATTTTTTTGCGAAAACAGGGGCATTTTTGCCCTCCCCCAGACCCCAGAAGCGCTCTGCAGACCTCCCAAACCCTCTGCACACCTGTTTTCGCACAGGGCGGGGCTTCGGGAGGCCAAAACATGGCTGTATTCGGTGTATAAGGCGCACCAACATTTCCCCCCTCTTGGGGGGGGGGGAAATGCGTCTTATATTCCAAAAAATACGGTAACATGTTAAAGCCCAAGTTTATGCAACAAACGGACACTCAACAATGTCAATATTATAAAATAACTGATTATATGCCATTGAAGTCAGTGCTGACTCTTAGCAACCATGATCTATCCCTAACCTGGTTTTCCAACAGTGCACTAATCACCATTATAACTCCATTCATCTACCTTGCCAGAAAATTGTACGTTTTTTTCTTCTTGACAGTTATCAGATCAAACCCCATCCAGCCTATCACTCCATTTCCAAAATCAACCAAAAACAAAGTATGTACATATTTATTTCAGTCCAAGTAAGAAGCATGGATAGAAACAATCTGTAAAATACCCACTTGACATTTGCCATATTTCTGCAGCAACTGTTGCTGTAGATAAAACCACATGTATCTAAGGATTGGTTAATATAAATCACTAGTTATGAGTATCAAAAATTATACAGACCAATGAAACCTCAAGATTTTTCTACGTTGAAACACTGAACCACAGCCAGTATTACATTCCTTACATATTGCAATGGGTAAGAATTGTTAGTCACTGTATCAGATATTATAAAACATTTTTGTTCTTCACAAAGTTTTCCTGTTACTGCATGTCTTATGAATGAATATTACCATTTAAATAATTTTGTTGGCCTGTAGTGCGGTATATAAAAGACTCCAAAATATGAAAAGGAACTTATATTTTTCTATTTCTTATTTTTACATTCAAATGCTTTATTTTTACTTAAGCTTTTAAGTTTTTAAGAAATTTACACCCAGAATAAAGATCCAAAAAGTGTGTACTATTTCTGAAAAGGTGTGTGGCCAGTCAATTACCCAACGCATGGCTGGAAAACAGACTCTCAGCTGGTCTAGGCTGGACCTGGTAGGAACAAAGGGAGCCAGGACACGCACAGGAAACGCAGCAAAACTTCACTTTAATCCCCACAAACAGGCCGCAGCCTCAGAATACGAGGAGTAGGCAACAAGTTCCTTGTAAAATCAGCGCTGGGAGCATCTGCCTCCCAGCGCCTTTTCAAGTCCTTGGGCCCCACCCCGTCCGTCCGGCTGCCCATGCCCACCGGTAACCACCATCTGGCGCTGGGGCAGCGTATTTCCGGCCGCCGCAGTGTCCACCAGGGCCGGCACCCATCTGGCAGCAATGTCCCTCTCGACGCCAGGATTGGCCCAGCGGATGGTGCGTGGCCGCTGCAGAAGGCCGCCGGGACCGATCAGCTGGGTGGCGCGGCCGCCGGGACCGATCAGCTGGGCGGCGCAGACGCGGCCAGGATCGCTCAGCTGGAAGGTGCAGGTTCGGCAGGGAACGCCGCGGCCATTTGGTGTCATCAGACGTGGGGCCACTGCTGCCGACTCTCTCGTCGCCCCCGCTGCATCCCCCCCCCAAGGTATGGCGAGCCCCAGGCCGGGGCTCAACACAGACATTTGCACTGGGGGGGGGGTGTTTAAAAAATCACATTTGCAATTAAGTATTTTAGCAATTGCCATAATTTTTATGGATGCTCTTACCTCAAATGACAGTGGCAATGAAATGCAGGACCTGAAGAGGCCTCAATTTCCCATGTGTAAATATTTCTTATAATTATTATGAAAGGTTAGGACCAAGCCTTGTATTAAAGTAAATTCCTAGCAAAGAGGCATTTTCAAGATCCACTAATTACAATGTAAGTTATGCAGCCTGGCTAGGCCGTGAAACTCATTAGTAGAAATTTGGAAATGACTAAAAAAAAATTAATGGCTGCTTCATATTAAAAATGCATATATTTTTGAGAAATTCAAATAAAACATGTATATTAGGAAAATGCACTTACATTTGAGAGAAATATTGGGGAAAAAAAGCTTCACAGAATTTTGACAGCAGATACTTGAACTTCTGCTCTTATGGACACAGATTGATGTCAATTCACACACTGCTGTGAACAATATCCTTGTAAGTTCAAGGAATTAGTATTTTTCAAAAGAAACAGAAATGCGTACCAGAATCTTCATTGGGCTCAGTCTTCACCGAAATGGAAGGGCAACTAGACAAACAGAGAATAGACAATTCTCGGTGAGTATAACATATCATATGAATTTATTTTGTCATTTGATTCAACTAAATGAGCACTCACTAGGCCAGTGATGGGTAACCTTTTCTGGAGCGAGTGCCCAAAGCGCGCGTTTGAATGCGTGCGTGCGCGCCTGAACCCCCAAAATGCAATGCGTGCATGACCCCCTGCACACGCCCCACCCCGTGCATGCGTGTGCGGCCCCCTGCATGCGGCCCTCCCCATGCGCACCAGAGACCCAACGACCAGCTGGCTGGAGGCACGCACGCATGCGTGGTAGAGCTGAACTAGGGCGACGGCTTGCGTGCCCACAGAGGGCGCTGCGTGCCACCTGTGGCACGCGTACCATAGGTTTCCCATCACGGCACTAGGCTAACTAGCTCTCCAGGATGCTAAAAGAAATATTCCTTCCAGACTTCCTATGCTTAGAAGGCTTTGAAAGGGCCTTAATATAGTTATAGCAAACTTTTAGACAATTGCATCATGTGCAACTCGATCCAAATTCCTCATTAAATGATTAGCACAAGCCAGTTGTGGGTGTTCTGGCACTAAACTCAAACCCTAATTTTAAACCATAAAATTAAAATTTTAGCTTTAGGGTTGTTACGACAATCTTACAAATCTGTCATCAACAGACTTGTGAATTACAGCTAAAAGACAGAAATACTGAATATTGTCACCTCATGCTTTGCCATTGGAAAAAATACTATTGTACTGTTTGTAGAAAAGCTGTAGGAAAAAAATTAAAAAGCCATACAATGATTTATACCTTACACCTGGAGATGTCATCATGTGTGACGAATCTGAAAGACGGCCTGAAAAAAAAAATGAAAAAAGAATCTAATAACACACAAACATTAAGCTGAATACAGAACATATATGGGAATGTAAAATAATACAGTTGATGAAGAAAATTCATTTTTCCTGTTACTATATAATTGTATAGAACTTTTACAGTTCCATTTAGCATCGATAGCTCTTGATTGTGTTAAAAAATATCTGGACTATCCACTTTTATCTCTCTGTAAATTCATTCAGAACTTTGTCAGGAGAATTTTGTACCTCCCCCCAAATTCTAATGGTGAAGACTCTGTGTCATGGCAATGTTATTCAAGACTCTATGCCTTCCAAATTATCATAACTGAAAATTCTGATAGCATATATTTTTTCAATATGAATAAACTGCAAAATCTTAGAAAGAGATGTGTTGCAACATGTAGATGTACAAAAAGCACCTTTTAAAAAATTATGTCATTCGCAGGTCCAGCAGCTACTTCAGAAGCGATTCAGCACGCACATACATATAGGAATAGGAATATTCTTTATTGGCCAAGTGTGATGGGACACCAAAGGAATTTGTCTCCGGTGCATATATACAAATGTATATACAGATGCATATATAGATGGCATTGGGAATAAATTGTGAAACAGCCAGGCTAACTTTGCAAATGATAGTTTCTTTAATTATCTGAAAAGAGGTGCTGTGTTAAATGCTTATGCACAAAGTCTTCCTCCCCCTCCGCCCAGGCTTTCCACAGCCATACAGTTTAAGGTCTGCAATATCTGAGACAATTATATAGCTTCTGGACAATAGGATTTGCTTTACTGTAAGAGAGTACCAAAAACAAATTCATGCATGAGATGTCGGGGGGGGGGCATAACCAAGAAAATTATTCTGGTCCCACAAAAGGCTGAAAAAATTAGAACTTTCAGTATTGTACACTTCTTTTCAGGTATCAACTTATGTTAAAAAAAACCTACAGAAATATAATTGGTACTGTATAGAAAATGATTTTTTTAAAAATTTAGATCAAATTAAGACTCACCTAAATGTTTCTTTGGCTCAAGGAAAGGCCTACATAAAGGAAGAACAAATTCTATTATTCTACAAGATCTATTTATAAACATGATAACGGCATTAAGAGGTTTCAGATCACGTCTTCGATATTTTCTCCATATTTCCTACAACCATCTATGTTACAAGGTCCATTTTGGACCGTAGAAGGAAGATGAAGGAATGGTGGAAATAGTATGATAAACAAACATATCTGATTCACAGCTGAATGGTATCATTTCTCAATTTTAGAAAGGAAATTTCCATACTATTACAAATTAATTTAAAGCTTTATAGAAAGGTCTTGGTGATGCTGTGAAATCATTGTTCTTTACTAAAATGTTCCTCTTTTCCAATGCCAGAACAATTGATTTCTTAGAAGTTTCTAACTGCTATTGAATTATCTGAAGAGAAAAAATATGTAGTGATAATGATCTGTCCTCTTCATTATAAGCATCCGATCTGTTCCCAAATTTGGTCTTTTGAACTAGGAAGGATATGTTCTTCCTGGGAAGGGTTGCTCTCCAGGAATCTGCATAGGTTTACATGGGAGTCTGTTTCTACATGGGAACAGCTGTCCTTCTAGAAAGTTAAATGGCTTTAATAACCCATATTTATTTATTATGCAAAGTGATTTAAGAACATTTTGCTGCAAGTTCAAAGTATCTCAGGAAATAGAAAACGAAATTCAGTTTGTACCTTTTGATGACAAATGAGATCCCAGATTTGTTCTCCAAAATCCACTTCAGTGTTGTGACATCATAGCTGGAGGGATGCTTAAAAGCAAGTCCTTCTGGAAGCCCATGTACTATCAAAGCAGATGGATCCCTCTGAATCTTATCATATGGCACAGGAACTACTGTTGATTTTCCTAAAGCTTTACCTAGATAGGAGAAAATCAATTTGTACCAATGAGGTAACATTTCTGTTCGTAAAGCAACAAAACAATAGCAAACGTGTTCTTTTTTTTGATGCGTGAACTTGTTCTGAAACAAAAATCAGTCAATAATTCTTTCTATGTAGATGAAATAAATAGTTTAACTACTCACTAGCCCTCAGGTCTCCAATGGAGTTCTCTGATCTGGCACTGTGAACATAACTAATTATCCACACAGACTCCTGGTTTTCTTTTCTTTTTCTTTTCCTTTTTTAATTTTAAAAATGAGAAGCTGGTATACTTCAAAGGAAAGCATCACCCTGTAACATCTTTATTTATTATTATGACATGCCTTCTCTGTGGCATCTCCCACATTATGAAACTCTTTCCTCAAAGGTGCATTTAGCCTCTATGTGATTAATAGTCCATAAGCATTCCAAGGCTTTATTATTTTAGTGAGCTTTGACCCCTAGTTATCCTTTGTGGAAGCATTTATCCTCTATATTTGATTTTGTGGGGTTTAGTTATAAATTTGTAATTTCGTGAATGAGGCAGATAAAGATTGTAAGTCAGTCAGTCAATCCTAAAAACAGGGGTTTTTGGGAGGGAGTACCAGTTGAATCTGTGTGTAGACATATGCATATCAGCACACTTTCTCTGCAGGAACTCAGCATATGTGCATATATTACCTACATGTATGGCTCTAACCAAGGTTAGTGTGTAAGGTTTTGGAGGGGAAGTTTCTGCTTTTTCCTCAAATTGGATCTTTGTGTTTTTATGAGCGGGTGGGAGATTTTGAATGGAGCAGTCAAATTCAGGTTTTTTCATCACATCAAATTTGGTCTTGTTCTGTTTTCATAGAGTTAACCTGCTGAAATCAAGGCAGAGACCGAGATTTTTTTAACCTAAGTTCTTTCCAACATTCTGCTGGTTTGGAAAGAATAAAAAGCATCCTCAAGAACTAATTCATTATGATATTAGTTATAATGAGGTTAACTTTATGTACAATGAATATTTTATTTATATAGGAATTTATGAAATGCCTTTACTGTACAGTTCTTGAAAGGAATAAAGCAGGCTATATATACCTAGTTAATTAAGTCCAATACCATGAAACAGACAGCAACTCACATTCATCACTGAATTGGAATTCAAACCATGCATTCTATCTTGATGGTTTAACTGCCTTCCTCAAATCAAAATCAACTGCATTTAAATCTAGAATGAGAAACATCACAGTTCTGCTCTGAAAAGCAATTTGCATTTAAAATTAAATATTTACCATAGCAAATACAGAAATAATCCTCCACAGACTTCCTGAGAGCTTCCATTTCCACAATATCCACAGTCATCTTGTTATCGAGAGAGGATGATTTTGTCTTCTGCAATTCTACAGCTTTTGCCTCTTCGTTAATACCTAGGAAGAAATTATGAAATCTGAAACTGTCCATAAACTACTAATTTAAATCACGAGTCTATCCATATATTATGACCTTTCTCAGACATCCCATTTCTTGTGTTCACACCACCTTGCTACAATAATAGCAATAGCACTTAGACTTATATACTGTTCCATAGTGCTTTACCGCCCTCCCTAGGTGGTTTACAGAGTCACCATCTTGCCCCCAAACAATCTGGGTCCTCATTTTATCAACCTCGGAAGGATGGAAGGCTGAGTCAACCTTGAGCTGGTCAGGATCGAACTCCTGGCAGTGGGAATTCAGAGGTAGCCTGCAATATTGCATTCTAATCACTGTGTCACCATGGTTCTATAAAAATAAATCATATAAAATAAATTTTCTTACACAACCAGCATTGTTGAATTAGATCTCTAGGAATACAGTTGTTTGGGGAAAAAGGCATTATTTAGACACACTACTTGCATTATGGGTTTGATACTGCTTTGATGAACTTCTGTAAATTATTATTACATATGTAAAGTATGACTAATTTTTAATATATAATTTTCAGACTTTTGGGGGGGGGGGTTCACTTTTTAGAGAAAATATGAGATTCCAATATTCTGTTTCTGAAAATCCACTAACTGGACATTTTTCCAATGTCCTTAATAATCCATAATCTAAGCATATCAATTATTTCCTACCATTCCTCACTGGTCCTCTCAATACTCAGCACCACAGTTTGCGATTATAGTAAGACATATTATATTGCACTACTTTCTGTTGGGGGGGAAAGTATAATGCTACCAAATGCATAGTCTGTTCCCTTCTGCTACAGAAAATGGATGCAGAAGTTGTATGAATGTTCCCAAAATAGCCCACCTTATTTATTCACAGTATTACTAGACATAAAAGGAATGTTACATGAGCAAAAATGTTTATGTGCAGATTCTAATCAACTGCACAAGTAAGTTAAGAAGTCTGTGAACTTCTGATTCAGACTTACAATACTTCACAAAATCCTTCTGAAAATCTTTTCTCGTATTGACGAAGGCTCTTCCTCTCTCAGTGCCTACCACAAATACATCTGTTTCATACACAGCAATGCAGGCAACTTCTGCCTTAGACTTGGCAAGCTCTTTGCACTATGGAAATAAAAGGTCGCCATTTAGAACTGTAACAGCAAGACCTAAAGTTTAATATGAAAACGTATATATATTCTTTTAATATTTTTTTCCTCTCTCACACTGCTTTATTTTTTAAAACCACGGCTACAGCCTGTTCTGCAAAGAGAACCTTTTCACAGAAAAAACCTGCACAAACTGAGACCTATGCAAACAACATGAAAGTGTTCCAACAATAAAAGAATGTGACAACTTATCTACAGTATTGCTGTAGGTGCTAGATCAGATTTACACAGTATTCCTCTTTATTCACTTTTACCGATTTCTTAACATTAATAATATAGTAAAAGATAGAATTGCATAATTAATATTTATCTATTTACCATATTTATATGCCCACCCATCTCACAAAAATGTGACTCTGGGAAGCATATAACAGTGAAAAATAACCCATTTTACTGAAATAATGCTATAGGCATTAAGAATGGCAGTTCTTAAACTGAAATTTGAAAATTAAATTTAGCCACTTCCAATTATGACAAATTGGAAATGCTATTAGAAAACCAAGTACAATTTCTAAGGGCTTTTGTTTAATCAGTGGTGCAGACTGATAATCTACAAACCAAATGAAGGAGTCTAATCACCTGCCATATCTCTAGCAAAGACACATGCGACACAATGGGAAACATTCTGGAAGAATCAAAGTCCTTTTCAAACATTAGACTGGCAGTGTTTGACTACCACTGGTCACATGAGGGTCCTGATAAGAATTGATTGTTCATATTCACATGCCTATATTGGAGAAACAACATGACTCAAAGTAGAGGCACTAAGTAAACCTCCCAAATTTTATATTTTCACAGCCAAATTTGATGGATTATGAAAGAGTAAAAAAAGCATGTAAGAAGCGACTATCATTCAAGACGTCAAGGAGGATGAGAAGGGAAACATTTTTCTTTTGTTTCTTGTAGCTGAGAATTATTGACTTTCAAACCACATCCAGCTGGAATGAAAAAGGTTCTATACAGGAAAAATCAAATACTGTTGGTTTCTGTACTGAGTCAGATGAGTAACTCTGCTTCCTATTTTTCCCTCTACAGATAATCCTCGACTTACAACCACAATTGAGCCCAAAATTTGTTTTGTTAAGTGAGAAATTTAAGTGAATTTTGTCCCATTTTACGACTTTTCTTGCCACATTTGTTAAGTGAATCACTGCAGTTGTTAAATTAGTGACACGATTTAAGTGAATCTGGCTTTCCTATTGACTTTGCTTGTCAGAAGGTTGCGAAAGGGGATCCCATGACCCTGGGACACTGCAACTGCCATAAGTATGAACCAGTTGTCAAGCATCTGAATGTAAATTACATGACTATGGGGATGCTGCAATGGTCATAATTGTGGGAAATGGTCATAAGTCACTTTTTTCAGTGCCATTATAACTTCGAACGGTCACTAAATGAACTGATGTAAGTTGAGGACTACCTGTACTATACTCCGATGCAATGTTAGGAAACAATGGTCTAGACTGTCAAATATTTCTAGTCTGTTTTGCAAATGAACTGATGATTAAAGAGAAACAGAAGAACATATATATATATAAGTCCCCTTTGGGAAAAGTCACAGTACAGCAGATCCATATTGTATCTTACCATTGACTCAAGGGCTGACATGAGAAAGGTAACCACCATTCTGCTTTCAGATGAGTCCTCATCATGGCTGGATGCTACTGCTGCCATTGCTGCTTGAGCCATTTTTGCTACAAACAGAGAAGAAAAAACTGCTGTGAGTCAAAATTATACCTGAATAGAAGGAAATTATTTGTATAAAACAAAGAAACTCTCTCTCTCTCTCTCTCTCTCTCTCTCTCTCACACACACACACACACACACACACACACACACACACACACAGAGTAAGAATCACATTACAGATGATGATTTGGGAGAGGAGCTACAGTTTATTAATGAAAATCTTAGAAGTCACTCAATAAATTTACTGGAGCAGGGACAATTATCAGTTGAGCCACTTGTTTTCCAAATCTTTCCTCATTTTTCTCACTGGACATTTGGAACAAAAGATTACCACTCAGTATAAGACAGGCAATTCCATGCCTAGCAATTATGGCACAAAGAAAAGGTGATGCAAAATTAAAGCGCCCCCCCCTCCAGTTTATCAGCTTTGTTGTTCTCCCATCTTCTTCTTCTTCTAAGACCATGGCTCTTTCTGAAAGCCTGGCTGAAAGCAACCACTGAACAGCCAGAGTGATTTTATGGTAGATATTAGATTTGTTAGAAATTCATGTTACACCCATTTCTTATTTAGCAACCAAGGTTCATTCCAAACACTAGGTCTTTAAAGCGAAATGGTAGCTAAGTGAATATCATGATAGCCTAGGCATGACTGCAACTCAGCTCACAACTTTACTTCAGCATTCCATGCTCAATTTTTTTAGCCTTCATGAAGCAGTTGTAACATATACATTCATTTCAACTCTTTCATTCTAACCATTTTTGCCATAAAAATACACTGTATTAATAATTACCTTTCAGTCTTTGCATGTGATTATGACAATTTAAAAGTTATATCTTTTAAGCTTTGGTTTAATACTGTACCCATTATTTTTTAACAAGCAGCCTAAATAAAAAACAAAAAAAGGTTAAATGGAAACTCAGTGTTTGAAAAGTTGGTTTATTATGTAAGTACAAAATTAGGCATAATAATTTACAATTACAGTACCAGTAAACATCAAATTATCTATAAATTATCTCTTTTTCTTTGTTCTTGGAAAAATTAAGATACACAGGTATGGTGGCTGACAGCTGAGGATTGGCTGGGTCTTCTATTCCTGTGGATGGGGAAAGTGAAGTTGAGGAAGGGGTAACTTTCTTAAAGAATCCATTAAGCTTGTTTGGAACTTTTTTCCTTTATATATGTCATGGTAACACTTTTGAGATTTCATACATTTCCCAATGTACCTTTCCAAAACATTCTAAATTTAGATTCATACTTTCCAATTCTGATAAAATTTTGTTGATGCCTTGGATCTTGGAATCCATTCAATCTTGGATTCCTCTTCTTCCTTTCTTCCAAAAACTTTGTGCTTCCAATTCTTCCTTCAATTCAACTAAACTTCATTTGAACTAATCCTTGAAATAGGCATGCATCACCCACTTTCCAACTAGATCAATAGACAGCATATGCTTACTTTTGAACAACGGGAGTTATACGATTTCTTCATCAGAAATGCTTCAGCTTGAATCGGGTGACATTTCTGCCTAACAGAAAGGCTTGTTGTTAGTTGCGAAGTTGTGTCCAACCCATCGCGACCCCATGGACAACGTTCCTCCAGGCCTTCCTGTCCTCTACTATCCTCTGGAGTCCATTTAAGCTCACGCCTACTGCTTCAGTGACTCCATCCAGCCACCTCATTCTCTGCCGTCCCCTTCTTCTTTTGCCCTCAATCTATCCCAGCATTAGGCTCTTCTCCAGTGAGTCCTTCCTTCTCATTTGGTGGCCAAAGTATTTGAGTTTCATCTTCAGGATCTGTCCTTCAAAGAACAGTCAGGGTTGATTTCCTTTAGGATTGACTGATTTGATTTCCTTGCAGACNTAAACTATACACACTTTTGTTGGCAGGGTGATGTCTCTGCTTTTTAGTATGCTGTCTAGATTTGCCATAGCTTTCCTCTCCAGGAGCAAGCATCTTTTAATTTCTTGGCTGTAGTCCCCATCTGCACTGATCTTGGAGCCCAGGAAAATAAAATCTGTCACTACCTCCATTTTTTTCCCATCTATTTGCCAGGAATTGAGAGGGCCGGATGCCATGATCTTAGTTTTCTTAATGTTGAGGTTCAAGCCAACTTTTGTACTCTCCTCCTTCACCCGCATCAAAAGGCTCTTTAGTTCCTCTTCACTTTCTGCCATTAGAGTAGTATCATCTGCATATCTGAGGTTGTTGATATTTCTCCTGGCAATCTTAATTCCAACTTTTGATTCCTCTAGTCCCGCCTTTCTCATGATGTGCTCTGCATATAAGTTAAATAGGCAGGGTGACAGTATACAGCCTTGCTGGACTCCTTTCCCAATTTTGAACCAATCAGTGGTTCCGTGTCCAGTTCTCACTGTTGCTTCTTGACCCGCATATAGGTTTCTCAAGAGACAAATAAGATGGTCTGGTACTCCCATCTCTTTAAGAACTTGCCACAATTTGTTGTGATCCACACAAAGCAGGGGTGAAATGTTACCGGTTCGGCCCGGTCCGGGCGTACCGGTAGTGGCGGCTGCCAGTGGTTCAGAGAACCGGTAGCTGCGGCAGCGCGAGGCTCCGCCCACCCGCCCGGTTGTCGCCATTTTGTTTTTAACCCTCTGCGCATGCGCAAAGCGTTCTGCGCATGCGCAGAGGGTGAAAAAGTGTGCGCGACGTAAAGCGCACGCTTCCGAACCGGTAGGGAAGATAAGTAGATTTCACCGCTGACACAAAGGCTTTAGCATAGTCAATGAAGTAGAAGTAGATGTTTTTCTGGAACTCCCTAGCTTTCTCCATGATCCAGTGTATGTTGGCAATTTGATCTCTAGTTCCTCTGCCTCTTCAAAATCCTGCCTGTACTTCTGGTAGTTCTCAATCCACATACTGCTGGAGCCTAGCTTGTAGGATTTTAAGCATAACTTTACTAGCATGTGAAATGAGTGCAATGGTGCGATAGTTTGAACTTTCTTTGGCATTGCCTTTCTTTGGAATTGGAATGTAAACTGTTTCACCCGTATGGAACATCTGTTCAGGAAAATAATTCCCTGTGTTATCAAGATTATCCAGAAAATATTTGGCAGCTTCTTCACCTCTTGCGTGTGAGTTGTGGTAATTAAAAACTTCACTGAAACCACATAAACCAACCATGGCTGGCAATGAATGTTTTGGTGCACTCACCTGCTCATTTCTGTGTGTCTTAGCCTGAATAATAAGATGGTCAATCAGCATCCTCTTTTGTATCTGATCTTCGATCTAAAATATAACGAGTTTTTCTGTTTTGTGAATGAGGCCTTTTCACTTTTTTTATTATAACTTCTTTCATTTCTAGATATTCTTTTATCATCTCTTTGATCCTCTTCTTATCTTTCAATAGTGGGGTGGTGAAATGGGCCAGGCCTTCTTCTTGTGCTATAGTATTCACCTTCTTCCTGGCATCATAAGCTTTGATGATCTTCATCTTAAAACTGAAACGGGTGGCTTTCCTTTGCTTCCTGCTATTTCCTTCAGTAGACCCGAGATTCTTTCTTTTTGAAGACATCTTGGTACAGAGTATAAATGTGCACAAACAAATAAATAAGCAAGTCAAACATAAAGTAAGTTCGCTTTTAACAGGCCATCAAAACCAAGAATATAATGTTCACACTATGATTTAGCATCCTTGCTATATAGTTACATTTAAGTGTAGATATAAAACACAAACAACCCATTCATGATGATTGCACTGTGGTTTTTTGTTTTTTTTAAAGATTCTGATTACTGTATTGCCCTACTCCAGTAAAGACAAACCTTGGTTGCCAAGTCAAGGATACATCCTTGTGACGGCATCAACACAGTCCACCTTTTTCTGCAGAAGGCTCCTATAGTGGATATTATTTCGTTTTTACAAAATATGCATCTAGCACTACTAAACCAATTCCCCATTCTTCCCTCCCTTTTTGTCCTCTCTTCTTTTGTTTTAGATAAGAGCCAATGTGGTATAGCAGTTAAGGTGCTGGACTGAGAGACCTACGCTCAAATCCACCATCAGTCATAAAAATTTATTGGATAATTTTGGACCAGTCACTCTCTCGATCAGAGGATTGCTGCTCTGGGGATAAAATGAAAGGAGGTCTCCATATAAATCACCCTGAATGCTTGGAGAAAAGTTAGGATATCATTCTAGTAAGTACAGATAGTCCTTGACTTATGAGTGGTCACTTAGCAATTGTTCAAAATTCCAACTAACGACCTGGATTCAATATTCTGACAGCCGGCCACCAGAGTCACCTAATGGATGGGGAGCAATGGGTTGAAACTAAACCCTTGCAAGACCGAGTGGCTCTGGGTTTGGGGTTCGTTGGCTCAGGGGGAATTGCTACCTTTGGTCTTGGATGGGGTGGCACTAATCTAGGGGTTTTCCTGGACTCACGACTCTTGCTCGGAGCGCAGGTGGCGGTCGTGGCCAGGAGGGCCTTTGTGTAACTGCGGGTTGTGGCCCTTTCCTGGACCAACAGTCCCTACTCACAGTCACTCATGCCCTAGTCACTTCCCATCATGACTATTGCAACGCGCTCTACATGGGACTGCCCTTGAAGAGCATCCGGAAGCTCCAGTTGGTGCAAATTGCAGCGGCCCGCATGGTTTTGTGCAGACCCCGGTGTGCACATGTATCACCTCTCCTGCGGGAGCTGCATTGGTTGCCGATTTGCTTCCGGGTGCTGGTTGTCACCTTTAAAGCCATTCATGGCTTGGGACCAGGTTATCTGAGGGACTGTCTCTTGCCGGTCACATCTACCCGACCCATCAGAGCTGGGAGACAGGGAATGTTGCAGGTCCCATCCCCGAGGGAGATACACCTGGTGGGACCCAGAAGAAGGGCCTTCTCTGTGGTGGCTCCCTCTCTCTGGAACATCATTCCCCCAGAGATTAGAATGGCCCCCACTCTAATACTCTTCCGGAAGGCGCTGAAGACCTGGTTCTGCCAGCGGGCCTGGGGAACCCAGAGCGGGATGGAGCCCATTAAATGGCTCGTGTGATCTGCTGTCGCCGGGGTGGGGGTGG
>QLTV01002115.1:450704-463199 GCA_003457575.1 Thermophis baileyi | reverse complement strand
AGCTGAACACCAGGACATAATAAAAAATCAAAAGCCAATTCTTTAAAATAAAATAATAAAATAAAATAAATAAAATAATAAAATAAAATAAAATAAAATATAAAATAATAAAATAAAATAAAATAATAAAATAAAATAAATAAAATAAAATAAATTTAAATAAATAAATAAATAAATAAATAAATTCTATTTTGGCTGCTCAGAAACCATCCTGCATTTATGGCCATTTGTGGCATCCCGTGATCACATAATTGCAATTTATTACTTTTTTTTTTTTACTAGAAACTGGCATTTACTTCAGGTTTCCAGCAAAAACTGCCCATTGTGGACAATAGATTTGTTTAATGACTATAGATTTGCATAACAAAAATGCTGATTCACTTAACAGCTGGCACAAAAAAAATCATAAAATCGTACCGGTCACATGACAGCCTGTTTAATTATTGGCATGACTTACGACTGTAATTTAGGCTCAATTACGGTCATAAGTCAAGGACTACCTGTAAACAAAATTAGGGTCTGCATAATACTTTGGATTCAATTCAAAATACTTCAGAACATGAAGCAGGACAAATGTAACACCTGTCTGTGATTTATTAATGTACCCATGTTATTTTCCTGGAAAAAATAGAGTTGGTTTAATAAGTCGCAGATAGATACGGCATTCCCACCCTATTACATTCTTTTTCTTTTTTAAGTCAAGTTTTTTACCGTATTTATATATAAGTATTTTGAAGACAGTGCATTGCCTGGGCATTTCATTTTACAGAATAAATAAAAAAAGTAACAGACATACTGATAATGATAATACACGTAATAATTATAACCATATTTATAATTACGGTATATTAACTTATTTATGATCATATTAATTATACTAGCATACTTATAGCAAACAACGTTCATATTTTACTTACACATAACAATGATCTTTCTTCATCTAATTTCTACCTCTTATCTCTAACCATTGATAAAACCTATTCCACTTTGAACGTATCTCCTTTTATCTTTTATTTTCAATGTCAATCTATCCATCTCTGCACAGTCCAATATTTTCAAAATTATATTTTCATCTGGTGGGGTGTTCTCCTTTTTTCAATATTGTGCAAATACTGCTGTCACTGCTGTCAATACATGTAGCATTAAGTATATAGTCCCTTTATCATAACTTTCTGGTATTATACCTAACAAAAATATTTCTGGCTTTAAATCTATATGCTGCTTAATCATCTTTTCCAGCCATGTGTGTATTTTCGTCCAATATTTTCTTGCTTTCATACATGTCCACCACATATGATAATAGGTACCTGGAGTCTGATTACATTTTCAACATTTGGGGGGCATGTTGTTAAACATTTTTGCCAACTTTGCCAGTGGAAAATACCACCTATAAAACATTTTATAAAGATTTTCCTTATATGTACCGGTAGTAGCCATTGTCAATTTGTAATTTCTATCCCAAAGTTTTTGCCATTTATCTAGTTCTATAGTATGTTACATTCTAAATCAGGGGTCCCCAAACTTGGCAACTTTAAGACTTGTGGACTTCAACTCCCAGAATTCTCCAGCCAGGCAGCTATGCTGGCTGGAGAATTCTGGAAGTTGAAGTCCACAAGTCTTAAAGTTGCCAAGTTTGAAGACTCTGTTCTAAATCATTCTTCCAGATTAAATCCAAAGCGCTACATACGCTTTGTTACCATGCTCAAAGCAGTAACACTGACATTATTATCTATTTCTTTCTATAAGATTCTAAGATTCATAATCATGAAGGTTTTTAAGGCAGTACCAATAAAAAGCAAATTTGCCATCTTTCATCCACAAATGCACATCAATATATATTGATATCCCCATCCATATACCATTTTGAGAAACACTCCTTATATGTTGTTGGTCTGAGCTCCGAGCTTGACAATTTGGTTGCAAACGTTTCATCACCATTCGAGGAGACATCGTCAGTGCGCTTTGAATTGTGCTCGTCTGTCCGAACACTGACCTTTAAATACCTTTTTATTGATGCACATTAGTGTGACTGTTGTTTGTTTAGCAAACCCACACTAATTTGCATCACATAAAAAGATATTTAAAGGCCAGTGTTCGGACATGGTGACAAAACGTTTGCAACCAAATTACCAAGCTCAGAGCTTAGACCAACAGCCCAACTACCAACCCAAGCTATTACCATTCAAATACATTTCAAACACTCCTTATTTTCAAAAGCTAATAAAAGTTCAGTTTGTATGTTCATACCTATTCTCTGCATTATAAGAATTCTGCACAAATAAAATGGAACCTGAAATAACAAAAAAAAATGTATCTGAAAAGTGGTATTTTGTACACAAGGCAAGTTTGAAAAGTATTGTTCTATGACTTTTCTAGATTGGGGGGGGAGGGGTTAGATCTGGGTCCCCCAAAGTGATCAACATCAATTCCCAAGGTTTGATGGAACTATCCAAGGGGTCGATAATATTATTCATAGTATTTTTTGCTTAAGGTAGCATTTATGAAATTATTTTCATATAATACAGGTAACCCTCCACTTGCAACCACAATTGGAACCGGAATTTCAGTCATTAAGAAATGCAATCATTAAGCAAGTCATTACAAGACTAGACCCAATTTTACTACCATTTCTATCAGAGTTGTTAAATGAATCTGGCTTCCCCAAAAATGACTTTGTCATATGCCAGCTGGGAAAATCACAAATCCCCATCACATGACCACAAGATTCTGCAAGATGCTAAATGTAAGCCTGTTTCCAAGTACCCCAACATAACAAAACATACTAAAATATGGCTAGTATTTGGATTAGATGGAGATCTGAGCAGCTCTCACCCTGATGGTATTCTAGAAGGTCTTAAAGATCTGGCTGTTCTACCAATGCCTCAGGGTAGAGTGGATGGAACCTCTTTGTTAATTCTGTTTGTCACATGCTACATATGTTTGGATATTAGTCCAGATTGCCGACTTATTTTTTTGCTGTCTTTCTATTTATTTTGTTCTATTTGTACTATTTTTATATTGTGAGCCACCCAAAGTTGTCTTGGATTTGGCCAGCACTGAAGTTGAATTAAATGCATAAAATAAATAGAAAACATTGTCTTGGATACACCTTTCCAAGACTATGATAAATGTCTTATCTTTTGCCCCAGGTAAAATAGCATTCGGTTGAAAAGTATGCAACATACTTTGGTGAAGAGAAACATATTTTGCATACCTCGTTCAATAATTTTTTGTGTGTATGCATGTCTGTGTGTGCCTTTGAATAAGTCTTTGACTGCTGAAGACTGCCTGGACTACTCACTCACAGTTTTCTTGGCAAGGTTTTTCAGAAGTGGTTTGTCATTGCCTCCTTCCAAGGGCTGCAAGAATGAGTCACACAAGGTCACCCAACTAGCTTTGTACCTAAGGCAGGACTAAAACTCAGAGTCTTAGCCTGATACCTTAAGCACTATACTAAACTGGCTTTCAGCCCAAGGATTTGGGGCACAGCAATATTTAAACAGAGTTTGTGGAATGAATAAATTTCTCAGGTTTAAAGGAAAAAGATAAAGGGCCAGATGTCCAGAAACTAAAAAGTATTATTTCAGAATCCTGAAGGTAAGCAGAAAACCTCAAAACTTATCTGATCTTCTAATAGCAAAATCTATGCTCCATTCCAGAAGGACAGAAAACGATTTGGAATGCCCCTTCTCTATTTGGATTTAGAGCATTGAAGCATTTAAATAACATGTATTAAAGTATCAAGGGCTACACTGAAGTAGTACAAAAAGAAAAAATGAGGATAAAACCCAATTAGTCAAGTACATTCTTCAGAAGAGGTTTTTTCTTTAAAAAACCCTGCTCTAACTAAGCCTATATGTGTTCCCTAACATCACAAAAATAAGTGTTTATTCAAGCATACTGCTTTCACTGATGTTAGGTGGGTGGGAGGGGATCATGACAAAATTGAAAGGTTTATCTTCAACCAGATAGGGGAAAGGGAGAGAAAGAAAGAGAAGAACCAAGGATCAGAACAAAAACAAATTAGTACTGCTCATCCCTTGTACTTCTGGCAAGGTAAAAGAGGAAGATCAGCTGTGTTTAAAGTAAGTCATTTCCCATTAAAAGCATTAATTTGGAGAAGCACAAAGTCAAACACCACCAGCAGTAATACTCCTTTATCTGCAGAACTGAGGTTTGGAGAAAAATGAAAGGGAAATGTGATTAGCTCTAAATTTTCAGCATGAAAAGATCAAGATCATACACAAGCAAGAAGCAGCAATTGGACTTCTGAAGAGAAATGCAAAATGGTGCCAGCAGAAAACAAAAGTTACCATGGAAGCAGGAATGGAAATTTAGGCAACAATATTTATATAAACTGGCATAGATTGTGGTGGGGTAGCAAAGGTTTCATTCAGAGGCCTTTCCTAATTAAAGCAATAAAGGGAAAAGATATACAGGTAATCCTAACTTACGACCACAATTGAGCCCAGAAGTTATGTTACTAAGTGAGAAATTTGTTAAGTGAGTTTTGCCTCATTTTATACTTTTTCTTGCCACATTTGTTAAGTGAAACACTGCAGTTGTTAAATTAGTAACACGATTGAAGTGTTCATAAGTCACTTTTTTCAGTGCCATTGTAACTTCAAACAGTTACTTTGAACTGTTGTAAGTCGAGGACTACCTGTACCATGATTGATTAAAACATTTGAGGACTGGAGGAATGCTGGGTGGCAAGGCCCATTCTGATATTATATAATTTCTAATCAAATGCACAGGAAAAAAACACAAAAAGTTCCACTCAAACACCATAAAAAGGAAATAGAAACAAAGATGTACATGAATCTCCCAAATTGGAAATAGGTTAAGGGCAACTACAAAGCTATTTAGAGAATTGGGAATAATATATGTGGAAAATTAAACTTATTTCTGAATGATTATTTATAGGCTGTTATCTATATAATCAGGTAGTGTCTATGGAACTATGCCTGTATTTATTTACATTACCACTTTCTGCCAATAAGCTGACAATTTTTTTAAAGAATTGACTTCTAGGAACTGAGAAAAGGAGAATCATATTACTTATCTCTTTCCATCCTACATATATGGGGAAAAGCTTTCCATATTAAGAAAAACAATGTAAAGGGAACACAGTAGAAAAAAGAGAATATGGACAACTGAGGGGGGATATAAATTATTCCTATTTATTTATTTAGTTTTCTGCTTTCTGAACAACACAACCAAAGAAGCTTATAAGGGCCCACATTTATGATTCATTCATATCCAAAATTGGTAATTTTTGTTTAAAATACACTAAAACTCTTACATTTAAAAACCAAGATGATTACAAAAATTGAATGGGTCACCTCTACTTTTGAGAAAGGAAACAAGATGGGAAAGAGGCTTTCATTTGGCCACTGTAAAATAAGCATGTGAAGAGACACAAATACACAGGGAAATAAATGTTGCAGATTTGTTCTTTTCCTCTTGTCTTGGGAAAAAATATATATTCAAATATTCTCTTTTCAGTCAGTTTTAAAAAGAAAATAGTAAAGGACCACTAAACAACCATTCATGGTAAATGGTTACAAATACCTCCGTTTTATCTAAAATGAAAATGATTCATTGCCCTTTCTCAAAATAGGTGTTCAACTTTCCTTTGGAAAGTTGGCCGAAGAAGCCTTCTCTGGACAATGGAAGAAGAGTTTGAAGAAAACTCATTAAAAATGTCTTCCCTTCTTCTCCTGTTCCTATGGCAAAAAGGCCAAGGCTTCAATGTTGCTGAGGATAGTAAAAATAGCATAATACTAACAGATTGGTAACCAAATTGGTCACAAAAATTCTGCTACAATAAGGAAAGTGGACATGGAGATAAAAGGAATGAGAAAAAGTAATTCTCTCCTCCATTTCACGTCAAGATTTTTTTACCCAACTGCTCAAGATACATCTCTTTTTCCATATAGAAAAAGAGTTTAGTCTACCAGTTAAGGCATCAGGCTAGAAAGCAGATTGTTGAGTTCTAGTCCCACCTTAGCCATGAAAGCTAACTTTGGGTCAGTCACTCTCTCAGCCCAACTCACTTCACAGGATTGTTGTGGGAAAAATAGAAGGAAAGAGTACTGCGTATATTTGCTGCCTTGAGTTATTTATAGACATAATAGAAGTGGAATATAAATAAATAAAAAATAAGTAGGAAAGTTTACCCCTTATTAACAGGAATTTAGGTTTGTGAAAGAAAAATAGAATAATTTTTCCAGCAGTTTTTCAAGGGATCCCTTGTTGATTTTCCAGAGGAAACCTCAATAGTTATAATAGTCCTAATTGTGCTTGCTTGCTTCCAATAAGGCAGCTACATTTTGATGCAAATGCAATATTATCAATTACAATCATTAGGCCATTGGGGGAGTTCCTCCATCAATTTTTCTGACAGTTTACCTTAACTCTTTTCCAAAGGGAGTTTCTGAATAATTTATATTAATTATTAGCACTAATTCAAATAATTTATCTTTACCTCTATCCCCAACTTTTCAGAAAGAAAAGCTTACTGCTACTGTTTGAAATCCTTGCATGTTTTTTGCTATTTTTCCAGAAAGGACAGGAGTTGAAACTTTTACGCTTAAATGTTTTCAAAACATTCCCCTTCCTGAACAACAAGCAGCATCAGTGGGAGAAAAGTTAATTTTATTTAATTAATTTACTTAACAGCATGGATCCCTCTCTTTAGGCATAAAGATTCTTAGAATGGCAAACAGAATTAAAAGGCATTTAAAAAAAAATCATCATCCGTTTTTTATAAAGTCCGTAACAGAGAAGGAAAATCGTATAAAAAACATTATATGCTCTACCATACTACTACTATCCCAGACTTTGAAAATGAATCTGCTCAATGGAAAATATAGCTAGTAAGAAGTATGAGGGAAACATTAAGTCTATAATATTTTTTAAACGCACTTACAACCTTTTTAGTGAAAAAAAGGAGAAATGGATTGCATTTCTAAGAAGGAATATACTTTCCCCCACTCTCTCAAAAGCGATCAAATGAAAATGGGAGAAGGGTTGAGGGCCAACAAAACACCTAGTCACCGCGGTGGGGAGTCATGAAAATCCTCAGATCTCCTCTTTTTAAGCTAAGAAAAATCGGCATGAAAAGCAACAAGGACGACATTCGTTTCCCAGGAAAGGGCTTTTTTGGGGGGGGAAAGGAAGAAGATTTAAAATAAAATAAAAAAGTGGAGCAAACCTTTCCCCACCGAAATAGGTAGAAGTGTGGGAAGGAAAGTGGGAGGACAAGAAGGGGAACGATAATGATGATGATAGCAATCATTAGGCAGAAATGAATTAAAATGAATTGTGTCCCCCCCCCACGGAGCCCGTTGTGAGGTAAAAGAGCCAATTAAGTTCCTCGCACGCGCCCCCCGCCAACCGCGCGAGGGAGGGGCTCTTTCGCCCCCCCCCTTCACGCGCCTACGGAAAAAATTCTGAGGAAGTTCCCCTTCACACACCCCGCTCGCCCCCCCATGTGGGGGTGAGGAGGGGGAACGTGAGGAGGAGAAAGAAGCCGCTCGTTCCCCGAGGCCCCCCTCCTCGCCCCCCCTCCCGAACTCTTCCCCTCCCCCACTCACTCGGCGCTCCGGAGTCGCGGGGGGGGGAGAAGGGGGGGAGTAGCCCGTCCCCGTCCCTCCGCGCTTCCACCCTCACGAAAAACAATGCAGGCCGCTCGGCTGAGGCTCCCGGGGGCTGGCCGACTCGGCTCTCCCGCGCTCGGCTTGCTTCTTCGCCTCTTCGATCCTCAAGTCTCGGGCGGCGCGCGGGCCTCAGCTCAACGGCTCACCTGAACCCAGAACCGAGCAGAAGGTGGGGGGAGGGGGGGAGGAGGCTGAACAGGGCGAGGGTGGTCTTTTTTTTTTTCTCTCCTCCAACCCGCCTCTGCGCATGCGTCTTCTCCGCGGGGTTACTTCGGGCAACGTAGTTCTGCTCGAGCCCCTCCGAGCGGCGGGGAGGGAAAGGGAGGACTACCACTCCCAGAAAGCACCGCGCGCGGGCCGTGCTTGGAAAGGCTACGCTGGCCTCTTTTCTTCAGGACCAGAGAGTCAATGAGGAGTGGGAGGGTGGGAAAAACATGGCTGTGCATAGCTTGAAGCGGCTGCGGGGGAGTGAAGGGGGGGAAGGAGGTGGCGGGGGAAAGACTACTGTAGCCCAGGCAGCCGAGTGGACCTGCTAAGGCCTTTGCCGCTCCTTCCCGCGGAAAGAGCGCCCTGCAGGCAAGAAAGGCGCGGGTGGAAGGAAAGGAGCGGGGAAGGGGCTGCAGCCCTCCCCCACCTGGAGCGTTTTAAAAACCTTTGCGGGATGGCCAACGAATGAACACACACGCACACACCACATGCACACCTTGTTTGTGAGATGAAGGACCTGGCAGACGAGCGCGCCTACAGAGACATACGTGTCCCACCCGCTTCTCGCTGCACAATGAAGGAATCTTGCTGCAGAGGCCGGAGATTTGGCAAGGGAGAGGAAGGCCTCAGAAAGGAGGTCCTTCCTTTCACGTCCTCCACGGATTCTGAGGACGGGCAGGATCACCTTTTTCTGATTAGAGTTGCTCTTAATAAAAACGACAAGGGCCGCCACAGTAGCGTTTTGCCTCATCTCTGGCTATCGTCGATTTACGGAAAAGTGAAAATAAATCCAAGCATATTTAAAAAAAAAAAACACACTGGCCATGTACAGTATTTTTCTCTCAAGGTCATGGGGACTGGAAGCAATTTAGACCTACTATATTTAGTTTTTTGCAATGATCGTTTGCCTTACACTTCAAGAAGTCGCCCGTTGAAAATGTTAGGAAGCATAGTTCTATGCTTTTTAGAACATTTATCTTATTTCCAAATATAACTTAGATAAATACATAATATTTCGTGTTCTATTTAAAACAAGATAGCATTGCATGTTGATTTTAAAACAGCGGATTGCATGCTGTTACTCTGCTTCATATTAAAAATAGAGTTAACATAATGAATTGTTTCAAGTGTAACTCCACCCTAATAATATACTGTAGTGTGATAGTATTGATTTCAATAATGTACAATTACTATGCGTGTTTCTATAATTAATTTATAATCATTTGCAATAAAGCTTGTATCTTCTTCCCTAGTGTATTCCTGAGGTGCTTGTATCCCTTACACTTAATATTTACAATTAGTAATATTTTTGTTAACAATAAAATAAATTGTATTCTGACTTAGCCAAATCTTCAGTACCAATCTGCTGACTGAATTTGTCTTTTAATTTCATGGGGGTTGACCTAAGCTTGGCAACCTTGTAAAAATTAAAAGTATATTCAGACTGGGAAATCAGAACTGTTATGAGACCCCCTCACTTCATTCTATCTGGTCTCTCACACTTGTTATCTTTTATTTGTTTTATTGTCATTTATTTTTATAAATAACTCAAGGTGGCAAAATATATATGTACTATTTCCTCCTATTTTCCCCACTACAAGACTGGGAGGTGGATTGGGCTGAAAGAGGGTCACTGGCACAAAGTCACCAAGCCAGCGTTCATTTCTTTGATTGCTATGAGTTGCCCAGAAGTCACCATACTAGTTTAATACATTATTATTATGGTTGGTCACACAATCAACCAGATGTTTAGACTGGATTTAGTATTTTTATTCACCTATCCAGACCTTCCCAAGGACCTGGAATAGGCAGATGTTGTTTGATGGTGTAGGGCAGGGGTGTCAAACTCAAGGCCTGGGGGCCGGATCTGGCCTGCGGGGTGCTTAGATCTGGTCATGGGGCCACCCTAGAAACAGCGAAGGACTGGCCTACAGTGCCTCTGCCAGTGAAAATGGAGCTTGGGAGGGCCGCACACAGCTCTCCCGAGCTCCGTTTTTACTGGCAGAGGGTTGCAGGAGGCCGTCGCAGCGGAAAACGGAGCTCAGGAGCTTTTTCGCTGGCAGAGCGCTTGGGCCACGACAGGCGCCCCCAACATGAGTGACATCGAGCTGGCCATGCCCACCTTGGCCACGCCCACCCCAGCTCCACGAGGTCAAACACAACCCTGATGCGGCCCTCAATGAAATCGAGTTTGACACCCCTGGTGTAGGATGTAAACTATTCAAAGTAAAGCTGCCTTTTGCAATTGATTTTGTAAATGCTGATGGTGTTCAAGTGGTGCTCCAGTTTTGAGATTGAACCCAAGGCATCTATTACTATTGGCACTACCTTTGCTTTCTTTTGCCACAATTGTTCTATTTCTACTTGCAGGTTTTTGTATTTTGTTATCTTTTCCAGTTCTTTCTCTTCTATTCTGCTGTCTCCAGTGCAGCTTGCATAACAGTGGTGTTACAGATGTGGGACCTCCAGAACTGTATGTGCTACTGTGTTCTGAACCAATTGTAGCTCCCAAATACTTTTCAAGGATAGCCCTATATAGACTGTGTTGCAATAATCCAAGTGGGAGATGACCCAGGCGTGAGTGACTGAGCACATGGCCTCACAATCCAGAAAAGGGTGCAATTGGCGCACTACGTGAAGTTGTGCAAAGGCTCTCCTAGCCACAATTACCAAATTAGTTTCAGAAATAAGAATGGCAAGCAAGAAAAGGGTTTTGCATAGAAATTGTTTTTGGACTTATACCAACAGCCATATCTACTTTGAGCATCCTACCATGATTATAGTCATGGTCATGGACCCTTAAGATTGTGGTATATTATTTTTTGGGAAATGACATTTTGATCCTTTTTTCTCTTGCTAATTTGGTGCTATGGGGAAATCCAGATCTCAGAATTAATTTAAAAAAAACTGTACACACCGTTAACATCATTTACTGATATACCAGTTTAGACCATACAGTCTCAGCCACACTTTTTGACATTCACACACCCCATACACCCCTGGATACAACTCAGTTCCCTTTTAGCAAAGCTGCTGTATCTACTGCTTTCCTATAGTCCTCTGTGTCCAGAGAGTAAGAGCTGATCCAGTGCAGGAAAAAATTGATTTTTGTTTTGATCTGCATCATAGCTTGTCCTGGAGAAAACCCCAGCACTTCAAATATGTTCAGCTACTTGCACCCTGTTTATTAACTGCAGTCAATAAATTAAACTCTATGGACATCTTTTTTTTGTAATGGAATTACTTGGCTTGCTGCAAAGGTTGGAATCTATTGACATGTCAATGTGAGCTTAGCAAACTTTTACAGTTGACAGCAAGGCCTGGTAATCTGTTGTCCTCCTGTGGTTTTGGATAGTGCTATATTGCATATCCCGGATTTAGAGTCTTGCCTGATACATTTTTTCATGTACATTCATTGTAAATCAGTGTTTCTTTTCGCCATTTTAAGATGTTGGAGTTCAAATCCACATATCTTAAAATGGTGAAGGTTGGGAAACACTGATTTACAATGTAGCTAATCATAACATGTTGTTTGGCTCTTCTTGAAACAAGAGCTGATTGGTTCAAAGCTCTTGTTTAGTCAAAACACCTTTCAAAATTCTTGACGTTCTGTGACAGAATTATATATATGTACAGTAATAAAATTGTGAACCAAGATTTAGTTCTCAGAATTCTTCATAAGGTTGACAGTTAAACGAAACCATTAGTGATTTCAAAATGGTCTCCATTACTGTCCAGAATTCCTGGGTGCGGGGACTGGAGGAACACCAATTGAACTATCACAATTATAAAGACAATTTGGGAACTTCTGTCCGGAATGCAGCCTCCCTGCTTTGCTTAGCCCAGGGTGTCCAAACTTGGCAACTTTTTAAAACTTGGGGAGTTCAACTTCCAGAATTCAACAGCCGCCATGCCTGGCTGGGAAATTTTGGTAGTTGAAGTCCATAGGTCTTAAACGTTGCCAAAAGTGGACACCTTAGGCTTAGACTGAGAAAGCCTTGCAGAGAATAATAAAGATGGTCTGCTGTTCTGTGTGACATTTGTATTACTGATAGTCTTCAATGTTCACTCATTCAGCAACTATTTGAAGTTACGATGGTGGTGAAAAAATGGACTTGTAACTTTTGACCATTGCAGAGACCCCCTGGGTGAAAACAGGCTTAACAGCAGTAACTGTGAAAGGGATCTTGGGAGTCTTAGTGGACAACCAGTTAAAAATGAGCCAGTAGTATGCAGCGGCAGCCAAAAAAGCCAATGTAATCCTAATGCATTAACAGAGGGATACAATCAAGATCAAGTGAGGTACTAATACCACTCTATAAAGCCATAGTAAGACCACACCTAGAATACTGCATCCAGTTTTGGTCACCACACTATAAAAAATACGTTGAGACTCTAGAAAAAGTGCAGAGAAGAGCAACCAGGATGATAAGGGGACTGGAGACTAAAACATATGAAGAATGGTTACAGGAACTGGGCATGGCTAGTCTAGTGAAGAGAAGGACCAGGGGAGACATGATAGCAGTGTTCCAATATTTGAGGGGCTGCCACAGAGAGGAAGGGGTCAAACTATTTTCCAAGGCACCCAAAGGCCAGACAAGGAATAATGGATGGAAACCAGTAG
>QLTV01002115.1:399262-448751 GCA_003457575.1 Thermophis baileyi | reverse complement strand
TAGAATAGAATAGAATAGAATAGAATAGAATAGAATAGAATAGAATAGAATAGAATAGAATAGAATAGAATAGAATAGAATAGAATAGAATAGAATAGAATAGAACAGAATAGAATAGGGAGTGGAAAGAATAGAATAGAATAGAATAGGGAGTGGAAATTAGAATAGAATAGAATAGAATAGAATAGAATAGAATAGAATAGAATAGAATAGAATAGAATAGAATAGAATAGAATAGAATAGAATAGAATAGAATAGAATTCTTTATTGGCCAAGTGTGATTGGACACAAAAGGAATTTGTCTTTGGTGCATATGCTCTCAGTGTACATAAAAATAATTATATTACCATGGTTAGGAATGGGACAAAGGCCCAGAGGTTGAGATAGAGAAGAAGAACAAGGAGAAGAGAGGGTATTGGTCATATATAGGCTAGGTAAGTGTTTGTAAACCTTGGCAACTTTCAGATGCATGGACTTTAACTCCCAGAATTCCTCTGGGGAATTCTGGGAGTTGAAGTCCACGCATCTGAAAGTTGCCAAAGTTAACAAACTGGGTTGAATTAAGGGGGAGACAGCCCTTCTTGCCTACATAGCTCACCCCCAGTCGAGTTTCCCAAATTGGTATTGTTTTTCAGGAATATAGAGGCATTATGCCTCCAATTTGCTGGATGCACCTATTTATTATTTTTAAAAATCCTTCAGTATCCAAAAAAGAGCCTATGTTTTCAACCCCGCCTCACCAGTGGCCTTGCTGCCTTTGGAGATGCCTTTCCCCTGAATAAGTTTCACAATCACAACACCTTCTTTATCCAGGATAGGCGTACCAATAAGTTGGTTGGATAAACATTGTTCCTTTGTTCTTAGCAAATAACCAATTTATATTTTGATCTTAAAACTCTTGACTCTTATGCGTGTTGAAATATCCAACCGTGGTGAGGAATAACTTTAAAACAATTTTTTTTTTCAGAGCAAGGCAACACTTCCTTTCTTTTTTTTATTCAAAAAGGCCCTGGTGGCAGGAATATAGTGTAAAAATCATTGGAAAAACTAAAAGGCATTGTTACATATTGGAATATACACTTTGTACAAAAAAAATTACACATCACGAGCAGTTCTTTCTTTTTGTTTGAGGTTCGTCTGCAGAAGGTGAGGTCTCAATAATTCATAGGTCCTGGGATTTGAACATTGAGACCACCATAGTCCAACATGTACATCGGCCATTGCTGCAGGGACAAAACGAGAAGAAAAAGAAAGGCATTACAAACGGTCTATCCAGAGGAATAAATTTAAACAATCCAACACGGAGCAACTTCTGCCTTGAGTGAAGACTCTGCACATAACTACATCTAAGGAAGCCTTGGTTGTTATGGGTCGCTTAGAGTTTGGCTGAAAAACCATTCCAGATTTTTTTTTTAATCATATGTTATTAAATAAACCTGGGATTGTTTAAAATAACTCCCTCCCCAAAATTAATCAGTTGAACTGCCTTATTCTGCCCCGTTTATTTATTTAATCTATATGGCCACCTATCTTACAGATGTGGCTCTAACAACATGTTTAAAAAATACCAAAAAACCCCCAACCCTAATATCAATGACACATTAAAAACTTACAATCACTACTGATAAGAAACTCAATCTGCACTCTCAATAATATAACATCTTATTGAGTTGTGGTAGCACAGTGGTTAGAATGCAGTATTGCAGGCTAATTCACTCCTCACTGCCAGCAGTTCGATCCTGACCAGCTCAAGGTGTCATGCCTGGAATCCATTTTGAACATTGGATCTTCAGGCCTGCCACATTTAGGACTGTGGGAAACTGGGAGGGAGGATTGTAGGAGCTGGGGAGATACTTGGAACCCTGACACAAGGTTGACTCAGCCTTTCATCCTTCCGAGGTCGGTAAAATGAGGACCCAGATTGTTGGGGGCAATAGCCTGACTCTGTAAACCGCTTAGAGAGGGCTGTAAAAGCACTGTGAAGTGGTATATAAGTCTAAGTGCTATTGCTATTGTTATCTCATAAGCCATTTAACCTCTTAAGACCCATGCCCTGGGGAACATCCAGGTCTTCAGTGCTTCCCCAAATCTAATCCTGGCAGGATGGTGTTCCAGAGGGCAAGTGCTACGACAGAATTAGGTCCCAGGAGATGGCATTCTTTAATTGAGTGGCCCCAAAGCGTGTCCATCTTGTCATGTTCAGAATGATACACACCACCTACTTGCCGTGAAGCCATCAGGTTGTCAGGGTTCCAAGTAACACCCTCAACGAAAGAAAACTCCGAGGCTTGAGTTTCCTCAAAGTTCCATTTTATTAGAGATGTCATATTGGCACATCTGGGAAAACCCGAATCTGAAAGCTTCCGGGTTTTTCCCACCCAAAAGAAAATCCAAGCCCCTGCTCCAGCACCCACATGTCCATCACATGGTCCAATCAATGCACCGTCCCAACTGGAGATGCCTCCTAGTCACACCCCTCTAGGTACAGGGCAGGGTGGCCTTGACTCTCTGAGAAAGGAATGCTATTATGACTACACATCTCCCCAGCTCCATACAATCTCCTCTCCCAGTTTCCCACAGTCCTAAATGTGGCAGGCCTGAAGATCCAATGTTCAAAATGGATTCCAGGCCTGACACAGGTGAAGAGATACAGATGCCATGCACTCATTTTAAGGGGTTTTACATGGCTTTCACTAGCTCTCTTGGAGGGTGTGATGGAATGTTGTTCAGATTCCCAGGAGGGAGGGGCTGCATTCCAGAGAAGCAAGAGACAATGCAGTTTAGATAGTTTGTTTGAGAGAAAGCGAGTGAAGACAGCTTCTCCTTAATAGCTCCCAGAGCTATTGTATGTATTAAATGTTTCATGGTGCAAGAAGTCTGATTCAGTTTAATAATATTTCTGTTTATTGGTGAGGAACAATAAAGAAAACTGCTTAGAAGAATTTCAATGCGCCTTTCTTAGTTTTTGGAGCCTGCCGGAAGGGGAGGCTGTAACCCTGGGTGGTGTTTTTACCTGTCTTAATCACCAGATGGAAATATCTTAACTTGTTCTATTTGGAACTCATCAAATATAAGTAGGCATTGATCCTACCGTAGGTCATGTACACCTGAAGACTATATCCACCTCACCCGTTTCAGATTTGTTCTAAATCCAGCTGTGTTTTGCTTTCTGCTCTTAAATACTGGAATTCTACTTTTCATACATTTCTTAATGTACAGTATATGTGCGTTTAAAGTTTTGATGCCGAGCTGCTTTGCAGAACTGTCCACAAGGAGGTGGTCAAAAAAGTCAAGACAGCAACTGTACACAGGTAGCCCTCGACTTACAACAATTCATTTAGTGACCGTTCGAAATTACAACGGCACTGAAAAAAGTGACTTATGACCGTTTTTCATAGTTGCAACCTTTCCAGCATCCCCATGATCACGTGATCAAAATTCAGATACTTGGAAACTGGTTCAGCTTTATGACGGTTGCGGTGTCCCAGGGACATGCGATCATCTTTTGCGACGTTCTGGCAAGCAAAGTCAATGGGGAAGCCAGGTTACTAACTTAACAACTGCAATGACTCACTTAACAAATGTGGCATGAAAACTCATAAAATGGGGCAAAACTCACTGGAGAATGGAGAATCTCCATAGACACTCACTTAACAAATTTCTCACTGAGCAACATAAATTCTGGGCTCAGTTGTGGTCGTAAGTCAAGGACTACCTATATATTAAAAAAAAATGGGCAGGGCCTTGGCTGCAATCAGGGCTGCCATCTTGTCTTTTTGATTACCTTCCCCACAAACCCCTCGGTTCCTTGGCCTTGTAAGCAAAGCAGAAACATAGAGTTCTCCTCCCCTCTCTCCCAGCGATGTAGGATCCTTCTCCTTCTCTGCCATGGCTCTGTTTCTTTGTGCCTCTCACTAGGGGGATCCCTACTTGGACCTTTTCACTTGCTGGACAACACCGCGGCCTTTGCCTGACAGCCAGAAGAAGCAACAAGCAGGGAGGTAAAAACAAGGGTTGCTGCGGTGAGAGGCAGCAGAAGCTACTATAGGAATATTCACTTTGTAGAATATACAGTAGTGGCCAAAATTGTGGAAACCTTTTGGGAAAAGTGTGTTTTTGGGGTTTGATGGCTAATAACACCACTTTTTTGGGGGGGGGGAGTTTCAAGATAATCATATTCCACTGCTGGAATGGCCTGGGAATAGCCCAGACTTTAACCCAATTGAAAATCTATGGAGCCGACTAAAGAAACTTGTTAGTCAGAAGCGACCCAGCAATAAAACTCAGTTAATAGAAGCAATCATTCAATCTTGGTTTCACATTATAACAGCTGCAGAACTAAAAGACTTGGTTCACTCCATGGGAAGACGTTGTAAGGCCATAATTCATGCTAAAGGTTACCCAATTAAGTATTAACTGACATGGTGATAATTTTTGTATATCTCATTTTTTCTATGGTGATAATTTTTGTATATCTCGTTTCACTTTTCTTCTTTATAACTGCTATTCTAATAGCAAATCCTTCATAAAAGTTATTGCATTACATTCTTGATTAAATTATCTTTCCACTGATATATACTTTTATACTAAGTGGTGTTATTAGCTAGTTTTAGAAAATACCACTTTTCTCAAAAGGTTTCCGCAATTTGGGCCACTACTGTACCTTCTGCAAGGCCAACCTTCCTACTGGAGCCACACACCCCAAAAGAAAATGCTGGCTGGTAGGAACAGCTCTGCCTTCTCTGGTAGCACAAAGGAGGTACAACCACACAGGCCCTCACCTTGGACCTCTCAGAATATGCTTTTTAAATTAGCACTCACTTGGATTGAAATCTACATCCACACCAGCATCTGCTTCAGTGGTGGGATTCATTTTTTTTTACTACCGGTTCTGTGGGCGTGGCATGGCTTGGTGGGCGTGGCTTGGTGGGCGTGGCAGGGGAAGGATACTGTAAATTCTCCATTCCCACCCCACTCCAGGGGAAGGATATAAATCTCCATTCCCTCCCCACTCCAGGGGAAGGATACTGCAAAATCTCCATTCCCTCCCCACTCCAGGGGAAGGTTACTGCAAAATCCCCATTTCCTCCCAATCAGCTGGGACTCGGGAGGCAGAGAATAGATGGGGGCGGGGCCAGTCAGAGGTGGTATTTACCAGTTCTCCGAACTACTCAAAATTTCCGCTACCGGTTCTCCAGAACTGGTCAGAACCTGCTGAAACCCACCTCTGATCTGCTTACAGGGGTTATCTGAATATTGGACAAGAAGGGGAGGGAGCTAGGTGCTCCTATTTTAGTTGGATGACTAGCTCTCTCTCTCCCCCTGCAGTAGCAAACAGCTGAGGAGCCAGGAGGAGGGAACTTAACCTCAATTCGCCCTCAGGTTTTGTTCCTCTTAATAACAAAATCAGATCAGCTCAGAAGAAATTCGTCTCTAGCCAGTGATCTCCACTGCGATGGAGGACATCTTTCCACAAGCAATGTCCAAGTAAGAAGCAGCAGCCAGCCTGGTCAGCTTTTCTGTGAGAAATGGGGATGGATGGTCTCCTGTCTCTCTTTGCATCAGCTTTTGTTCTGGTCCTTATTATATTTTAGATGTTTACTGCTGTGTACTTAGACGTAGCACTGCAGGATAGAAGTCCTTTTCATAAGATAAAGAATCCTGTATGGAACAGGAAGTTAGTTTCTCAGGAAAATATTTGCCCTTAACTTCTTACTGAGGTGCTAGTTTTCTTCATGGAGGAGATAGTAGTGTGTTATCAGACAAATCTCTCACAAATGAAGGCAAATATATGTGTCCCAGGATAAAGCTGCCGGACCCAATCTGGGTCGGTCACTGGGACCAGAGCAGGGGTGGTATTCACTTACCTTCCCTACCAGTTTGCAAATGTGAGTGTGCGCACGCTCCTTCACGCATGCGCACACCTTCACGCATGTGCACATTGTTCTGCGCATGCGCCCGAGCTTAAAAACATACCTAAAAGGGACAAAAAAAGAGCCAGGGCGGGGCCTCCCGCGATTTCCGCTACCGGTTCGGGCGAACCAGACAGAACTGTCAGAATACCACCTCTGGACCAGAAATTTAATCTTCTGAGCGTTTGGACTCATGCTGGAGCCCATCCTCAGGGAACTTCTCTCTCACCAGAAGTTCCCTGAGGTTGGGCTCCAGCACGAGCCCGAAAACTGGGAAGACTAAACCTCTGGTCCCCGGTGACTGACACAGATGGGATCCTGCAGATGAATCCCTGCCTGCAATCTCAAATCATATAGTTTAGACCAGGGGTGTCAAACTCAACGCCTGCGGGCCGCATCCGGCCCGTGGGGTGCTTAGATTTGGCCCATGGGGCCGCCCTGGAAACAGCGAAGGACCAGCCTACAGTGCCTCTGCCAGCGAAAACAGAGCTCGGGAGCCCGTTTTCGCTGGTAGAACGCTAAGCCACAACAGGCGCCCCCAACATGAGTGACGTCAAGCTGGCCACGCCCACCCTGGTCACGCCCCCCTCAAGGTCAAACACAACCCTGATGTGGCCCTCAATGAAATCGAGTTTGACACCCCTGGTTTAGACAATATACAGTCATTCAGGCACAGACCGATGCCTTCCTCCCTCAAAACCAAGCTGCAATGATTATATTTACCACAAGTGAGATCTGATTGGTTGATGAGGTGGACTCTAGATTTGACGAGGAGGATGACGACGATGATGAGGAGGAGGAAGAGACAGAATTCCCTTCTGAGATCCTCTTCCGCTTCCGTTTAGGAACGATGCTGTTGTTTTCTAGTGGCATTCAAAGGAGAACAAGAGTTTTAACTGGGATGATTCTTCTTCTTCGTCTCTAACGTCTTCTCCATCAATGTAATGGACAAGCCTCCAGAACATTAGCTATGGAGAAGTGGCGTGCTAGAGCAGGAGTTAAGAATCCCTCTCCTCTACTTCCAACCATACATTCCTCAGAGCACAGACACAGAACTTAGATGAGGCTCCCCTAACCAGCTACTGTACCTTCTGGATACATGGAATTGCAACTTCCAGAATTCATAAGTCATTTGGTTCAGGAATGATGGGAGCTGAACGCTAGGTTGGAGATGGTCATGTGGGATTTTGGCCTCTATCCCATAATGACTGCAAATGTCTCAGACATCCCAGCCCCATATGCCAGTTGTCCCCAGGATGGTGCTGGGCATCGCCCACTCCCACAACTTCTGCTGTGGGCTCATGGGAGTTGTAGTCCAATGCTTCTGAAAGCAAGAGGTTGGGGAAAGCTGCCAAGTAGCTACCCTGAGACGACAGTCTTCCTGGAGCAGGGAGTTGTGGCATCCTGGTTTGTTTCTTTGTGGCTTACGGTATTGCTATGAGCTCAACACAGTTGCCTCAGTTACGGATTGTACAAATCTAGAAAATGGATTTGGTCAATAACCAAGTTAAGTAGCTTGGTTGAACTGAATTGTCAATGACCTACTACCTTCTCTCCGGCTGAGTTCATATAACGCACTTAACTTGGTTACTGGCTTAATCTGCTTTTGCACAATACATTAGACCATGAATTACCTGAATAGGTTAGGCTTCTGCAAAAACGTAACTCACCAAAAAAAGAAAACTAACCAAGGTTGAAGCTAACTAAGCTTAGCAAATTCTGCAAACGCAGCCGCTGTCTAATTCAATCTTTCTGCAAAGATCCACAAAAGGAAGGACTTGTTTCTCTTGGATACAAGCCTGTAATCTAATCAGAATTATTCCCAAGCAGATGGTGTACATTGGAGTAGCATTTTGTCCTGATTTCCAGAAAACAGTCCTCTGCATAAAGGACCGTCGAAGTCAAGCCAGCTATAAAGGTAACATTTAAGATTAAAGCAGAAGAAACAGGAAAAAGCAGACATCTGCAGAGAATGTTTTTAATTTTTTTAAAAAGTCAATTATTTTCTGCTAGACATGTCCATATACAAACCAGGGTTTACTTGTGTTCAGTTTTGTCTAGACCAAAATGGACTTCATCCTGTAAATCTTTACATTTTCTAAGCCTCCCCATTGAGGCTAAAGTAGCTTTAGGAATGGGAGAAATTAGGAGCGAAAAGGCAGCTCAAGGGGGAAGAGTTAAAAATTCATTCTTGTCTTAACTCCCCCACCCCACCCCAGATTTCCTTCCAAATTAAGCAGCCAACTTATGAACAATCATTCAAATCCGAAATGTTTCCACTCCTAAGGGTTGTCTGCCTTAGACATTAATCAGACATTAATGCAGAACAACTGTATATCATTCCACGAGTATAACAAAAAAGGTTATAAACACAATATATGCCCATTAAAAAATGGATTAAATCTCACGGGAGTTCATACGATTAGAACACAAAGATCATTCAAGATGTGGCTTATCTTTCCATCTTTTTTTTGTTTGTTTGTTTCTTTTTCTTAAAAAAATCACGGGCATCATGTCATGATATTATGGGTACCTTATGAGCATGCAAGCCTTACATCATTCACCCTCATTTTAAGCAGATATTACTATTTTAGAGATACTGCAGAAATGAAATTGGTTATTTTCCCTCCCCTTGCCCTGTCCAGGGTACTGGAGCTGCTTCCTTCTACGAATAACCCCCAGATCTTTAAATATCTCATTGAAAGCTTCCTGAAATGTGGACCAATCTTGGATAATTTAAAAATAATCACAAGGTTCCTTTTGCATGGCTATGAAGAGGGACAAATCCCCTTTCAAAACAGGTACTTTTAAAAAAAACCACATCTCCTATCTGCTTATTTTTCACCTTACCTGGTGGCTTGGCCTCAGGACTGACGTCTGCAAACGGCCTGCATGGAAAAAAGAAAGATACAAATGAGAGGGCATTTAGAAATTAAGGTTGATACAATGCTTAAAAATATCTCCACCTGCTACCAGCTAACACTGAAGTTCCAGATGACAAATAGGAATGCCTAGAGAAGAGGT
This sequence comes from Thermophis baileyi, assembly GCA_003457575.1. Taxonomy (NCBI): domain Eukaryota; kingdom Metazoa; phylum Chordata; class Lepidosauria; order Squamata; family Dipsadidae; genus Thermophis; species Thermophis baileyi. The sequence continues at coordinate 439,815 of QLTV01002115.1, read as the reverse complement.
GTCAAACTCAAGGCCCGGATCCGGCCCACGGGGTTCTTAGATCCGGCCCGCAGGGCCACCCTGGAAACAGCCAAGGACCAGCCCCCAATGCCTCTGCCAGCGAAAACAGAGTTCGGGAGGGCTGCAGAGGGTTGCAGGAGGCTGTCGCAGCCAAAAACTGAGCTAGCGAGGGCCGCAGGCGGCCCTCCCTAGCTCCGTTTTCACTGGCAGAAGGTTGCAGGAGGCCATCCCAGCCGAAAACGGAGCCCATTTTCGCTGGCAGAGCGCTTGGGCCACCACAGGTTACAGAGCTGGCTATACCCACTCCAAGCCAGCCCCCCCCCGAGGTCAGACACAACCCTGATGCGGCCCTCAATGAAATCAAGTTTGACACCCCTGGCCTAGAGGTTTGGAAGTTTGTATGAAATATTTTTTCTAAATCAGGGTTACGCAACCAGAAGCCTAATGATTATTAGCTCTAGGCCAGGGGTCTGCAACCTGCGGCTCTGGAGCCGCATGTGGCTCTTTCATTCCTCTGCTGCGGCTCCCTGTCGCTCAAAATATGCGTGACAACCGCCAATGTGCGACACTCGCCGGCACGTGATTTATTGAGCTTTTCGACCCATCTTTCTTTTTCGGAGTTCAAAATGTTTTTGTTGCATGCAGCAATAAAAATGTGTTTTCTCTGTAGCAGGTCATTGATTTCATAAATGCAACACACTATAGGTTTTTTTATACATAGCATAAAGGTAAAAAACGATATATGCAGTGTTATCTTCATTTTATACGTCAAAAGGGTTTTGTGGCTCCCGGTGTTTTCTTTTGTGTGGGAAACGGGTCCAAATGGCTCTTTGAGTGTTTAAGGTTGCCGACCCCTGCTCTAGGCTTAATTTCATTCGGTTTTAGGCATTGATTTCAAAAACGTTTGCAAGAGATCAGTTCAGATCTTTGCTGGGAGATTCTGTGCCAATCATCTCTGCTGGCTGGTTAGGACACAGAGGAGGGAGTCAGGAAGAGAGACAAAAGGATACCATAGAGAAAAGGGCTATCTCTACCTACAGGTAGTCCTCAGTCTATGACCATTTGCTTAATGACTATTCAAAGTTATGACAATGCTGAAAAAAGTCCATCACAGCACCTCCACTTATGATCAGAATTCAAGTGCTTGGTAACCAGCATCTATTTATGACATCTGCCATATCCTGGATTCACATCATCACCATTAACTATCTTCCCAGAGGGCTTCTGATGAGTAAAGTCAATGAGGGAAGCCAGATTCACTTACTGGCCATATGATTTTATTAATGATCACAGCCGAAAGGTCATAAAATCAGGCATGATTCACTTAATGATTCCATAGCTCAATCACAACAGTCCCAGTCCCAATTGTGGTTTATAAATTGAGAACTGTAGCCTGTAGTTCATTCATTGGTAACTTAGGCCTATCTAACCTGTGGCTGCAAAAAAAATATATACCTCTTGTCTAAAAAAGTTGGCCAAACATCTACTATAAAAATACCCCCAATGATTCTAAAATGTCATGCATTTGAAATTAAGCTAGGTTAACAAAATACAATTTTGCATCCCAAACAAATAAATCATACTACAGCTTAACACCTTAATATGTTAAGATAATGTCGGGTTTTCTACATGTTAGTCAAATCTAGTACGCTGTGCAAATCTAACCATGAAATACCCAGTAAATGACAGTAGAATCAATGGCCTGCACAGATCTGTTCAAGCACTGACTAGACCAGTGGTTCCCAATGTGGGGCCCATGCCCCACAGGGGGGCAATTTGATTTTTAATGGGGGCAATTGGAACCTTGTTTAAACCAAGTTAATGGCCTTTTAGGCTTCCTCCGCGTGAGTAGGAGTTCACCTTTTGAATAGTAAGAATTATATGTCCAGGGGGAGTGGGATCAGGATTTTAGAGATGCTTAGATGGGGCATGGCCAAAAAAAGGTTGGGAACCACTGGATACATACAAAGATATGTCTCTGAGCTTGCTTGTTTTCTTGCAGATGTTTCATTACCCAAACTAGGTAACATCATCAGTGCTAAGACAGTCTGGGTAATAAGACATCTGCAAGAAAACAACCAAGCTCAGAGGGCACCAAGGACCCCTCATGTCAACCGTGAGCTACAAATATTCTCCTTTAAACATATGTCAGGGACTCTTTATTTTGGGTTGTTGCATTAAGTAGAAGATTGGTCTTTGGGCGGTGGGGGGAGGGGGGAGAATGGTTCCTTCCAACTCTAGGATTCTGTGTGTGAGACACTATTTGGGTAACTTGGCAACTACTGGTACAAAGGCAGATTTAAATATTAAACTTCTTATTTTTACTAATGTAACCTTTGGCAAATACGTTCGCACAGTAATCTCACGACTCTCTTTGGTGGGATTCCAGAAACTGCTATCTTGGAAGGTTCTGATTTGGGGGGAGGTTGATCCAATGAATTATGTAGTTACATTTTAATGCCAGCAGAGGGCACTAGGACCGTACAGATGGATTAAAAGAGCATAGAAATAATTGCAATAAGTAAATATATAAAATGAAAAGGAAGGTTGGGAATGGAATCGTACTGGAGCTGGCTAGTAATTGCCATCCGGATCCGGTCACGTGCTTTCAGAATCTTCTCTAGCCGATGGATGTCATAAGTATTGGGATTCCGAAACGGGATATCATCTGGCAAACCGGTCACTTCGATGGCATCAGGTGTGTCCCTGATCAGTTTGTAGGGTACCAGAACAGGTCGGTTCAGGCCTAAAGCTTCTCCTGAAACAAAAACAAAGAATTCCACGATCACATCACAAAACAGAGGAAACCCACCTTCCTTCTCAATCTTATTCGTAAATGTCTATGGAGATTCTCAGTCATCCAGCTCACGGTTGTCCCAAAGGTGCTTTTTGAAGAGGCAACTGGACTTTCTCGCTTTTCTTTTTCTTTGAAGACGTTTCGCTTCTCATCCAAGAGCTGAAGAAACTTCTTGGATGAGAAGCAAAATGTCTTCAAAGAAAAAGAAAAACCAGAAAGTCCAATTGCCTCTTGAAAAAACACCTTTGAGACAATCTTATTTGTAGTTTCCAAAATTTAAAATACAGATACAGGTAGTCCTCGACTTACAACCGCAATTGAGCTCAAAATCTCTGTGGCTAAGCAGCACAGTTGTTAATTGAGTTGCAGCCCATTTTATGACCTTTCTGCTACAGTTAACCGAATCACTGTGGTTGTTAAGTGAATCATGCAGTCGTTAAGCGAATCTGGCTTCCCCCGTTGACTTTCCTTGAGCCAGTGACGGTGCAACTGTCATAAATACATGCCAGTTGCCAAGCACCTGACCAGGGGGAGGCTGCAATTGTCCTAAGTGTGAAAACTGATCATGTTACTTTTTTCAGTGCTGTTGTAACTTTGAACGGTCACTAAACAAATGGTTTTAAGTCGAGGACTATCTGTACGCTGAACCCTAAACTAACTGAATAGGCTGGGTTTGGACAACATGATAAGTCACAGATAAACCACTGACCAAGCTTAGGACTATTAAAGCTAAATTGGTGGTGCCAAAGCATCCACTAGATTTTTAACTGAGCTGGTTAAGCACATTGTCAAAACAGGGGATTTGAGAATTTTTTTCCAAATTTTCTTCAAATAAAGCAGGTGACAACATTCCAACAAGAATTGTGTTGGGAGGAATGAAAGGCTTAAATCTGACTTCTCTCCAGGAGTGTTCATCGAACACAACAAACCACTGAAAATGCTGCTCTTTACAGGTGGTCCTCGCTTAATGACTGCCTTGTTTGAAGCTTGAAACTACAAATGGTTAAAAAAAAAAAAAAAGCCCAACTTTGCAGCCAATCCTCGCATTTCCAGCCATTGCAGTGTTGCCATGGTCATGCAATCACCCGAGTTTTACAACCCGTTTCCAACCAGCAGAATTAATGGGTGGAAGTGGAAGTGGAAGTGGAATTGCAAGTCGGGGCCACAGGGTGTCTCGCTTAACGACCGTGATTTGCTTTATAGAGGAAACTGGAAGTGATGCGATAGGTCCAGCGTGCTTTTGCGACTTTTCGCTTAGCAGCTGTAACAACATTTAGCGACACAGTTACCGGCCCCGATTATGGTTGGTAAATGAGGACTACCTGTATATGATTTGCACCCTGACTTTCAATCATAGAGTTCAAGGCAGTGCTAATAGCTTTCCCCTTCAGCAGCTTTTGCATTAAGTCTCAGAAGAGCCCAGTGGAATAGATGAAGCTGAGACGTAGCGACCAGCCAGCCCACGATGGGGATCAAGGAACCGGAAATTCAGTTTGAGAGATCTGCTTCTTTGCCTTTGAACCATGGACCCAGAATTTCCAGCTGTTCTTCCACCACTGCCCCCCCCCCAAACCTACAAGACAGTCAACCCACCGTATTTTTCATTGAACAGCTCTTTCACTTGCTCTCGGAGAATCACCTTCTCGCCCAACCGGTTTGCATCATCCTCATCTGCCGAGGAAGAAAAGCTCACGTGTTTAGTAGCTCTTTCTCATGAATATTCCGAGAGAACCAGAGTGGCGTAGCAGAGAAGATGTTGGACCAAGAGTGGGGAAGTCCAAGTCTACTTTCACTCACGGAAAATTCACTGAAACAGGGGTCAGCAACCCGCGGCTCTGGAGCCGCATGTGGCTCTTTCATCCCTCTGTTGTGGCTCCGTCGCCGGTCGGCACCACAATTTTGAGAGGAGCTTCCGGTTTGGGGTGGGGGAAGCAGGGCGTGCCAGGAGGAGACTCTATGGCAAGGGGTGGGTTTTCCGGTCAGCTCCACAATTGATAGAGCTTTCGGTTAGGACAGGTAGAGGAAAAAGGACGCCGTGCTAGGAGGAGACTCTGTGGTGGGGAAACCGGACTTCCGGTTGGCTCCAGAATTGAATGGGGGGCTTCCGGTTAGGACCTTTGTGGCTCTTTCAGTGTTTAAGGTTGCCGACCCCTGCACTGAAAGAATATGTCTGCCAAGTGTTGGAAGTGCAATCAAACCCCAGGCTCATATTACCACATGTGGTGGACATGTCCAAAAGCAAAAAATAAAAATAAAAAATACTGGACTAAAATACACACCTGGCTAGAAAAAATGATAAAGGAACATACAGATTTAAAACCAGAAATATTTCTGTTGGGCATCATACCAGACAAATACAATAAAAGGAATGCATATTTAATAATACATGTGTTAACAGCGGCCAGAATCGTGTTCGCACAACATTGGAAGGGCGAGGAGATCCCCACAGAAGAAAAGATAATAACAAAAATTTTAGAATGTGCAGAAATGAATAAACTAACATTTTATTATTAGGGCTGATTACTGTAACTTATTAATTCTGATTAATTCTGATTAGTATTAACAATTAATATGTATTAATATTATGAGGGAAAAACACTGTTATTATGAGATTACTATTAGAGAACACTATTATTATTACTATGATGAATATTACTCAAAAGAATTGTAACCAGACAACACACTGTCTATATAGATTTTGAACATGTTGCTCTATTTATATTAATTAAAAAAAGAAAAAGAAAATTCACTGAATAAATTTGGGCCGATCATTCTTCCTCAGCCCTATCTATAGGTTCTGGAGGTGAAAAATTGGAGGAAAATGCATCACTATTTTGTTCTCTAAGTGTCTTCAGAGATGGAGACAATTATACAAAACAGGTATTGCAGGAAGATTTGGGGGCGTTCCTATGTTTCATTTTCTTAAATTTGAATTTAATCATAAATTTATGAGCACATACTGCAATTTGTGGGTGTTTCCTGCCTCAAAACAGCAAGGAAACCCACCTTTGATTTTCAGCAAGGCTGGTTTGAAGGTGCTCCTGGAAGTGTAGGTAGTCTTGGGTCTTGGACTGCCACAGATGGACTAGAAGATCCTTCTCCGACCTGTGTCCTGAGTCTTTAGGATTCAGAACTCTCAGGCAGCATGTTAATTATGGATTTTGGGAGATGCAGTGTTGGCCCCTATGGAGGGCATCGCAGATAAATGTCTGGTCAATGAATATGGAATCAACGAAACAATCTTCCTGACATTTATGACAGGGGTCTGCCGACTATAGGGGGTGGTGCTCATCCCTGTTCCAAGGTCATTGAGCCAGCGCTGTCCGGAGACATTTCCATGGTCATGTAGCCAGCATGATGTCACGGAGCACTGTTACCTTCCCACCAAAGTGGTACCTATTTATCTACTTGCATTTGCATGCTTTTGAACTGCTAGTTCGCTAGGAGCTGGGGCGAGGACAGGAGCTCACCCCATCGAGTGGTGCTTGGGTCTCGAACCTGGGCTGCCGGTTTTCCAGCCAAAAAGCCCAGTGTCTTGACCAATGAGCCACTGTGCCACCCGCTTTAGGCAGGAAGAATGTAATTTAAGCTCCAGAGAAGCAAGAGTTTCAAATGCCTTGAATGCAGCATCCAGACTTCTCATTGTGGACACCAGGTTGTTATTTAATGGGATAGAAAGGGGGAAATCATTCCAGACATGGCTAGAGAATATCATATTATATCAACTGAATGAATGGAAGGAAAACAAGTCCTGTCCACTCAGGGCCAGCATATTGCTGTCCAAGACCAAGCATTCTACACCACCAGATAGAAAAGAATATTTGTAGCTCGGGGTTGAACTGTGGAGTCCTTGGTGCTCTCTGAGCTTGGTTGTTTTTATTACCAAACTAGGTAACACCATCAATGCTACCTGCTAGCACTGATAATGTTACCTAGTTTGGTAATAAAACGTCTGCAAGAAAACCACCAAGCTCACACACACACTGCCCCCAAAAGATTGCCTTATACCTTAAGGCAAAAATATCCAGGTCCTACAAAGACCAACCAGCTCTGTATGGGAAATCTTAGATCACCAACCAGTTCTGTATGGGAAATCTTAGATACGGCCTCCGCACATTAACATCCTTATCTTTGGGTGATGAACGTATTCTCATAATATCCCAGAATCGGAGGGAACAATAAAACCAAGAAGGTTCAAGGCCCATTTTGGGTACCAGTTTTAGTACTTCCCCTTTGAACATTTTTTTCCTTACACTGCAAAAAAGTATGGTGAGGCTAGAAAAAAAACAAGTGAAGAAGGATAAAATCTAAATTGTATTTGCTTTTTCCATTTAAGCTTATTTAAATGGGATTCTTATTCAAGTCTAATGAATCATCAACTTAATTAAGAACAATTAATATGATTACTCCCAGGGTATTTAACACATTTCCTCTTCTGCTTTATTAAAAATTAAAATTCAGTGGCAACTTTCAGGCAATTTCTGGGAATTACATCACAGAATCCCTTACAGGATCAGACTACATTGTCTCATCCTGACTTCATTGCCCAACCAAATCTTTACTCAGTATGGAAAATCCACAGCTGGGGCATTTCCAGAAGTCCACTTTCTCCTTGAAGTCCTCCAGAAAACAAGAGCCCCCCACCCCATTAAATCATTGGCTGTATTGCTGCAGTGCTCAAAAGACATATAACTTCAGATATTTCTCTGTACTCCATGTGAAATCTTACCAGCTATTCAGGGGTGGGTTCTACTTACCTTCCCTACCGGTTCGCATCGCGACGGAAGTGCGCGTTTTGCTTCCTATGTCACGACACAGAAATGACCCTCTGCGCATGTGCAGAGGGGTTTTTTGCCAGCCGCAGCGACCCGAGAACTGGTTCAGGGGCGTGGACAGCCGGCCATCGCTGCCGGTTCAGCGAGTGGATGCAATTTTCCGCTACCAGTACGGGAGAACCGGTCCGAACCGGCAGCAACCCACCACTGCTGCTATTGTTAGTCCTCAACTTACCACCATTCATTTAGTGACCGTTCAAAATCCTAACGGCACTGAAAAGACTAAACATTCACACTAAACAACCCCTGTAGCACCCCATGGTCAGGTGATCAAAATTAGGATATTTGGCAACTGGCATGTATTTATGACAGTTGCAGTGTGGTCCCCTTTTGCGACCTTCTGACAAGCAAAGTCAATGAGGAAGCCAGATTCACTTAACAACCATGTTACTAACTTAACAACTGCAGTGATTCTCTTAACAACTGTGGCAAGAAAGGTCATAAAATGGGGCAAAATTCACTTAACAACTGTCTGTCTTAGCAGTGGAAATTTTGGGCTCGATTTTGGTCATAGTAGAGGACTCCCTGTATAACTTAAGCTCCTGAAATCTAGTCTTGTGACTCAGGCAGCAGAGAAAAAGTGTTTGCTCTCACTTTTCATTTCTTTTCAGTGTGCTATCCTAGAAGGAAGGGAACATCAATTGTAAGGGTTCAAATGTATACTGCAAACAGCACAATTTAACTCCTGGTCACCCAGCAATAATGGCAAATATGTAATTAAAATTAACTGAAAAAGCTCCGCTTGTATCCTATCGAATTAGTGCCCCAGATGCAGGCACATTTTTTCCACATCCAGTTCTGCCCACCCAGCCATTCTATGAGCAGTTTAAAAAAATGCTTATATTTCTTTCGAGGTGATGAGAGATGCCAGTTAGCAGGTCTACTTTCTGTTCTCCCAAAATAGCTGCATCAAGAGGAGGTAGATTTGATCTGAGCTACAGTATTAAACAAAGGGAATACTGAAGCTCTTTTCTACCCTGCTTTTCCCATCTAAAACCTTGTGTATTTCAGGATGCAAAGAAAGAAAAATAACATGGGCACTTGTGTTATTCCCGTAACAAAGAAACCAACACCTCTAAGTTATGGATCTTCTTAGAATAGAATGAATGAGCTGGAAGGGACCTTGGAGGTCTTCTAGTCCAGCCCCCTGCTCAAGCAGGAGAACCTATACTATTTCAGATAAGTGACTGTCTAGAGTAGACTCTTCTTAAAAACCTGCAGTGATGTTCTTGCTCAAGGAGAGATTCAACAGCCCCTTTTCCCCAGTTCCACCATCACATTACAAAATAAATCTTTAAACTCCCCCCCATTTTATCTTTGCAACAACTGAGATAGTGACCAGCCCAAAATGACCAAGAAAGCTCTTTGGTCATGCAAGGATTTAAAACTAGATTTTCCTGGCCTTAGTCTAATACTTTAACTACTGTAATAATATTCTCTCTCGAGGTTCAAGCAGAAGATTTTTTCCAACGCGGCTTGAAAATGCCAGGGGATTAAAACCTGTTTTAGAAGCAATTCTAAATTTAGAAGAGATTCTAAAATTAAGAGGGGTGCCAATATTCAGGCAGAGCTTTTGAAAGTATAAAAATATGCGTCTGTTTGGAATGGAGTAATGGAAAGTATCTTAAGGAAATAGATTAAAGAATAACCGAACATTTTAGTTCTTAAAATGTGGCTGTTTTAGGGAGGGTGACAATGCATATTAGTATTTTTTATGACGGTCACAGACCGGTGTTAGAAATAAGGAGCATTAAAGAATAGGAATAGGAATAGGAATAGGAATAGGAATAGGAATAGGAGGAGGAGGAAGAAGAAGAAGAAGAAGAAGAAGAAGAAGAAGAAGAAGAAGAAGAAGAAGAAGGAAGGAGGAAGAAGAAGGAAGAAGGAAGAGGAAGAGGAAGAAGAAGAAGAAGAAGAAGAAGAAGAAGAAGAAGAAGAAGAAGAAGAAGAAGAAGAAGAAGAAGAAGTAGTAGTGGTGGGACCATAAAATAGAGAAAATCATAGAAAATGAAGAAGCTCAAGTGCTCTGGGACTTTAATAATGAAAAAAAGACAAGATGATATATTACAATTCGTGCTGGATTATCAATGGGCACTCAAAGTCTGCCTAATTTTGCAGGCAATATAACAAAATTTAGCTACATTCAAACAGACTACATCGTACTGATCTGATTAACAGCAGTTGTATGTAAAAAAAAAAAAAGATTGGTAGTTCCCCAGTTGTTTTAGCAAGTGAGGTGTTAAGAAGTGGGTCTGTGAGTCTTTATAGAAAGTACAGTACTGTAGAACCTCTGGTCACGAACGCTTCTGACCACGACCAAATTGGGTTCTGACCAAAAAATTCACAAAATTTTTGAATCTGGTCACGAACACATACTCGGGTGGCGATCAAACACGGCCACGGCCGATTTCCCCTTCCGCACCACTTTTTTTGTAAGTACCAAACAACAGCGATTTCGGGTGGCCGCTGCATTAATTTTGGTTAGGTTCGGGTCATGACCAAATCGGGTTGCGACCAAAGTTATGGAACGAATTATGGTCGTGACCAGAGGTTCTACTGTATAGTAGGATGTGAGCAGGATGACAATGCAGATGGAGTACAAGGACAACCTATTGTTGCTTTGGGACCATGATGGGTCAAGAATGGGATTCAACTTGATGTAAAAATGGGACACTCTCTATGGCAAGGAAATGTTCCTGCACTGTACTGTGATAGTCTATAGGGGAAGATCTGTGGATTTAAATGAAGGAAGGCCTCAAATCAGAATGGCACAAGAATAAAAAACTAACATGGATGGGAAAGCAATCAGACTGGATTTGTGCAGGGGCCTTCTCAGAGGGTCCAAATGTCAAGATGGCCACCATGACCATGTGATTGAAACCTCGGGCCCATTTAAAGAGGTGGGGCTTTGATCACATGATTATGGCTACCATCTTTGGACTCCTCCCCTTGTGGACACATTTGGATCAGTGGGGTTTAAACAACAAAGCTTTTATTCTCTCTTCGCCCAATATTTCTTCCATCAAAATCCTCATACCTTACCTCTTCACTAAAGCCTGACTGTTCATGCATGGAATTAGTAATGTTCTCAAGAGAGATGGATGTTCAGAAAAATGCTAATGGCAAACATGACAGCCTCATTAATGCAGTGTGAGGCTCTCCACAATTGCTTTTAAATGATCAATAAATAAATAGATAACATTAGAAATACTGATTGGATTCATCGCAACATTCTCGTCTTGAATTACAAACTGCCCTTATCTCACCTACTTTGGCCTTTGGGCAAAGCTTTTGAAAAGTTCAGAAGATGAGCATCTGTTGGTCCTTTCTGGAGTGTTTTTCCAAGCACTGTTCCATGGAACATGCATCAAAACTACCGTAAGGGATCTGATCTGTCTGGCTTTCAAGGGCTGGATAAGCTGCAGGAATGGCTATGAGAAAGGAAGTGTCAACCAAAGGACCATAGATCAACACCTTCCTTTCCTCACTCAGCCCTACTCAGTTCATGCTCGTTTTGGCAGAGTGTAGGTGGTAGCAGACAAAGGGAATGCAGGATAAAAATCTAAAACTGGGAATGTTCCTGAATTTCATACACTCAGGCCAGTTACAAACAATGAACCATCAATGTCAACGTAGCCAAAAATCGAAAATACTCCGAGTACATAAATATTACATATGGATTTTTGCAAGGATATGATTTCTAAGTTCATCACAATTGACCATCATATACAATGGGATGTAGAACATTGAATATCAGGGACGGAAAGGACCTTGGAAGTCTTCTAATCCAATCCCTTGTCAACCCTATATGCGTGATGGCAAACCTATGGCACGCGTGCCGGAAGTGGCACGCAGAGCCATCTCTCCGGGCACGCCAGCCGTTGCCTGTTGCTCTTCCGGTTTCCGGCGCTCCCGCGTGCACAAAGCTTCTTCATCTTTGCGTGCGCGGGAGTGCCGGGCAGCTGGTCTTCGCACGCACATGCTCACCAGGGAGCTGCTCTTCTGGTTTCCGGCACTCCCGCACGCATAAAGCTTCTTTGTCTTTGCGTGCGTGGGAGCACCGGCCAGCTGGTCTTCGTGCACGCATGCGTGCCAGAAACTGGAAGGCCATGTGACCGGTGCGCATGCGCACTCCAGAAGCCGGAAGCTCAGCTTCCCAGCGCGCGCATGCGTGCTGGGGAACTGCTCTTCCGGTTTCTGGTACTACCCTGCACTCGGTGCCGAAAAGGTTCACCAACACTGCCCTATACCATTTTTAGATAAATGGTTGTCCATTCTCTTCTTGAAAACCTCCAGTGTTGGAACACCCACAACTTCTGGTGGCAAACCATTCCACTGATTAATTGTTCCCACTGTCAGGAAATTTCTCCTCAGTTGTAAGTTGGATCTCTCTTTAATGATCTTCCATTTGTTACTTCTTGTCCTGCCCTCAGGTGCTTTGGAGAGTAGGTCGACACCTTATTCTCTGTGACAGCTTCTCAAATATTGGAAGACTGCTATCATGTCACCTCTAGTCCTTCTCTTGAATGTACAATCATTCTGTTTTAATGTGATACTGCTCCTAACCAACCAGCCAGTCATGCCTTCTTCCAGGGTATGTCATTTCGTTCCTGCCTAGTTTTCTACTCCTGTTTTGCAGCAACAAGCAATCAATCATTTCATGGCCATGTTTTCTGACATTTCTCCTTCTTTGTCTCACTTCCAAACATCAAGCTGCAGGGAATGAGCAAATAACTCTTCCCTGAGGTCTAAATTGAACTTTTGCATGAAATTAGCCTAAGGGCTGCCCAGAGCCCCAGCCAGATATTGCCAGCTTCTGCATGATATCATTTCTCTTTGTTCTGGGCCTGTCAGGGCTTGATAAATGGAAATCATTGTGTGTTGTCCTTACTAATTAGTGCATTGCGACAAAGAGGGGGGAGGAGAGAGAAATAATTGACAGGAGGGAGAAATAATTGACGGTTGCAGCCTCTAAAAGATCCTGGAGCACCAATCACCCAACTGGGTATGGTTTTTGTTGTTGTTGCTTTGTAATTTTTCAGGTTGTGCTCAAGGCTTTGGAGATACATCAGCGTAGGTGCACAGAAAGACTTTACCACAGGGCTTTGTTCGTTTTCTGTATTTCATTCTGTATTTCACCTTGAAGCACCAAGGTGTTGCAAGGTGAAACAATCGAGCCTAGGAAGCTTTGTGGCCACGAAAAAGAAAAACAGAAGAAAAGAGGCCAGGTTGCTTCGATGTTAGCCCAACCTTCTCTAACTGGTGCCCTCCTCAGACTCTCAGAACCATCAGCCAATTCTCAGAATTGTAGATCCAGTTATAGGAAAGATGGTTTTGCCCTTATAGAATGGAATTCTTTATTGGCCAAGTGTGATTGGACACACAAGGAATTTGTCTTTGGTGTATATGCTCTCAGTGTACATAAGGAGAATAAAATACATTCATCAAGAATAAAAAGATACACCACTTAGTGATAGTCAAGGTTACTAATTAAGCTATCAAATCATACTAGGAAACAAATAAAAACAATATAATTGAAAGATACAAGCAACATGGTTATAGTAGTAAGTGGGAAGAGATAGATACTAGTAAGGAAGAGAAGAATAATAGTAATACACTCTTAGTAATTTATTTGACAGTGTTGTGGGAATTAGTTGTTAAGCAGAGTGATGGCATTCGGGGAAAAACTGTCCTTGCGTCTAGTTGTTTTGGTGTGCAGTGCCCTATAGCGTCTTTTTTGAGGGTAGACGTTGAAACAATTTATGCCCAGGATTTAATTATTTAATTATTTATTTAATCAAGCATCTTATTTCTTCTCCCTGCTAAAGTAATACTGGGAATCCTCGACTTATGACTTAGTGACCATTCAAAGTCACAATGGATCTCTTGGGGGTTACTAACGACTCGGTTCTAAAGTTCTGACAGTTATCCCACCCCCCACTGGTCAGCAGTCATCACCAGTCCACATTTACTGCTGTTTGCAGACTCCTGTGGTCACGTGACTAGGTTTTACAACAGTTTTGCCAAACAGCAATATTTACTTCTGGTTTTCGGTGAAACTGACCCAAAGTCAACCATTGGTTTGCTTAATGGCTACGGGGTTCACTTGACCACTGTAAAAAAGTTTATAAAATCAGATCAGTTACATGGGTGACTAGACTGTAACAACCACTGTAACGTATGACCATGATGGGCAGGATCCATGATGGTCGTAAATCAAGGACGACCTGAGGTATAAAGGATAGTAGGGCTCAGAGATGTCCACAGGGAGGGGTAAACAAAAGTCAAGATGGCAGCCACAACCCTACAACTGAAGTCCCACTCTTTTTGCAGGGTCTTCAATCATGTGTAATGGCTGCAGGGGTGGGATTCTACCGGTTCGGGCGAACCTGATGCTCCAACGATCAGCTGGGAGCGAACCGGTTCGCTCCGACGATCAGGTGGGCCCGCCCGCCCGTCCCTGCACTTTACTGACCTATATCTTCTCAGCTGATTCGTGTGGCAGATCGGATTGCCGCGCCTCAGCTGTGTTTCTCCCCAGCAGTAACGCGGAAATTAAGTTTTCGTAAAACTGCACACGCGTGCGAAGCGCGCGATCACCGAACCGGTTGTTAAACCGGCAGGATCCCACCACTGAATGGCTGCCATCCTGGGTTGGACTCTCCTTCTCCGTTTCATCATGGGGGAGGTAGGGAAGATGGCAAGAAGAGGGACATAAAATGCAGAATTGACTTCAGTACCCTTGAAATCCTTAACCACAAGGAGGGCTTTCCCACAGAAAAGAGAGCAAACATCAAACTGAACTCCTTAGAGCAGGAAGTATGCACGAAGAAAGTTACCAACCAGAGCTACTACGGGGGTTGTGAAAAACGTCAACGTGACAGCTATGACTGCACAATCGAACCCCTGCCTTTTGCACTACACATACATTAAAAGGGGGAAGGGCTTTGATTATGCCGTCAGAGCCAATATCTTGACTTTTTCCACTCCTTCACCAGCAGACGCCCCTGCTACCAAAGCAACTTGCCGAAGATTCACTCTCTGGTCAAGAGAAGGTGCCTCCTTCCTCCCTGTACCAAATGATAGAGATCCCAGCAGGTGCTGCTTCCCTTCCTGGGAGCATTGCAAATAAAGGAGAAATATTTTTGCCCCATGACATTGATCAGTGATCATCACTGCTCATGCTGTTGCATTTGCTCACATCAACTGTACTGTTTGTAGTACAGTAGATGTGTCTACTTGGTCCCTTGGACTGCAAGTCGATCAAACCTGTCAGCCCTAGAGGAGATCAACCCGACTGCTCTTTAGAAGGCCAGATGCTGAAGATGAAACTCAAATACTTTGGCCACCTAATGAGAAGGAAGGACTCACTGGAGAAGAGCCTAATGCTGGGAAAGATTGAGGGCAAAAGAAGAAGGGGTGGCTGGATGAGGTGGCTGGATGGAGTCACTGAAGCAGTAGGCATGAGCTTAAATGGACTCCGGGGGATGGTAGAGAACAGGAAGGCCTGGAGGAACGTAGTCCATGGGTTCGCGATGGGTCCGGACACGACTTCGCAACTAACAACAACTGTACTGTTTCTTCTAAAGCAGAAGTGTCCAACTCTGGTAACTTTTAAGAGTTGTGGACTTCAACTCCCACAATATCCCAACCATGCATGCTGGCTGGGGAATTCTGGGAGTTGAAGTCCACAAGTCTTAAAAGTTGCCAAGGTTGGACACCCCTGTTGTAAAGGATTGTAATTTTCAGCCTTGCCAGGAACCTCTTCATATAGGTTTGGCCGCATTTTCTCACCAGTGTTCTCCTGACAGCTGTAATCCCAACATACTAAAAAGCAGGGGTGGAGAACTATGGCTCTTTTACGATGTGTGAACTTCAACTCCCAGAATTCCTGAGCCAGCCATGCTGGCTCAGGAATTCTGGGAGTTGAAGTTCACACAACATAAAACGGCTATAGTTCTCCACCCCTGTTCTAAAGGATGCCAAGCTGGAGAAATCTTGAGGTTAGGCTAACACCAGAGTAAAGATGTGATTTAAGTCTCTTTGGTTTTATTTTAAAGATTCAAAGCAGTCACAAAAAGGAAGTCAAGATGCGGCCTAATCAGGACTGGGTCACACAGTAGTAGGAAAACAATTTTTAAAGGACTTTTCACCCTACAGTACCCCCAACAGCCTACCAATCGTTCTCCCTTCAGCACTGGCTTCAAAGTTGAGGAAAAGAATGAGGAAAGAGGATGTGTATAACTAAACTTCTGTGAAACCTTCTTGAGTATTCCGAATTTTTTGCCAGACCTTCATCTGGACCTTACAGATACATAAAGGGAGTCTGGAGTATACAAACCACCTCAAATGGACCCCCAATAATCATATTATCCCAGCAGCAATATAACACAATGTCCAGTCTGCTGCCGTCTATTAGTGCCATCATCTAAGCAACATACCGTTCAAAGTGGCGTAAGCTTTTTCCAAGGTGGATATCCGTCTAGGGGCTACGTTGTACATCAGAGAAAGAAAAGAGAGAAGGGGCAATGAGTGAGTAGGGTTAGGTTTTTTCTCTTTTGCCAAACAAAAAAAAAAAAGTAGAAAATCAACGCGCAATGTTGTGGCTAACACGCACACACACACACGCACAGATTCTGAAAAATTCTGGGATTGGGTCTAAACTTCAAAGTTGAAGGGAAACTCAGGTTCAAGCATAGGCACAATGCATCCGCTAGCTTCTTTGATGCTACTGGGGTCTTGCACTAAATGACATTTTCTAAAGAACTGGGGACTGACTTGGATACAGAATGCCCCGATATCTCTCTTTAAAGTGGGAGTTGGCAACCCCACCTAGCACCCCATTTATGCCACAGTACCCAGATTTTTTTTTTGTGTCTTTTAATGACCCCGTAATCCCTTACATCGGGGTGGAGTTATGGCAACTGAATGGAGCTGAGTGTTTACTGGCCGGATGCCCTTCCTGTCGCCAATGCAGAGTTCGCAGCAGATAAATTATTCATTGTGCCCAGAGAAAGAAATATCTGCCGCTACCTAGGATCGAACTCACAGCCTCCTGTTTGTGAGGCGAGAGCTCCACCTCTAGGCCACTGCACCACTCCCCACAGCACCCAGATTGCACTCTTGAAATACAATCCAAAATGGCCAAATTATGATAGCTTCACTTCTACCTATTTTGTTGGTTTGGGGATAATGGGAAGGGAAGAGGAAGACTCACCTAGCAAAAGAACTTCTATCCCCACCCTTAACATATCCACAAAACACCAAAATTTTGGCCACACCTTTTCTCAATTTAGAACATCACAAGATGGCTTCCTCCAGCATTTCGGAAAAATCAAAGAAACTGAGTTATGCTCTCCCCCACCTACCCATTCCCAATTTAGAGTTTCCCAAATCAACAGGCATGGCAGAGATCCTACCGTAGAGAGGTATAGTTAGTCAAAACAAGTAACACAAAACAAGTAACACAAAGCTTAATGGACCAATGGTCTTGACTGGATCTAGAGCAATTCTCAGTATTTTTAGGAAAGAGCTGGAAGGGACAGGGGAAGGCTAAGAAAAGAGGAAAGTGGAAGGGAAAGGGAATGGAAAGGGAAGGGGAAAAAGAAGGGGAAGAGAAGGAAAATGGGAAGGGGAAAGAAATGGGAAGGGGAAGAGGAAGGGGAAGGGAAGGTGAAAGAGAAGCAGAGGGGGAAGAGAAGGAAATGTGGAGGGGAAGGGGAAGGGGAAGAGAAGGGGAGGGGGAAAGGAAGCAGAGGTATGACTTTCTCATGGAAATCTATTGTTATAAAACCTCTTTAGGCTTTCTACATTGTGAACAATGACACAGTATTAATGGGTGTGCATACTGTAGGTGTATATGCAATTGAGGATTTTTTTAAACCCTGTTTTTTGCATAAACCAAGGGTCTGATTAGCACATCACAGAGCCAATGTCTCAGTTTGCATTATGCTAGCTCCCAAAATAACCGACCCCATTATGGTTTAACATTATCATATGATGTGATCCAGACCACTGTGGAACTATTTCCTTTTTAAATTCTTAATACACTTTTCTTCTGCTATGCAGAGGGGGGGGGGGCAGCAGTAGTAGTAACCACAGGGAGCTTACAAATGGAAGAGGAAGGACCCTGCCTGAATTTCCTGCAAAACTCTGTTAATAAGACAAAGAGTTTCCTTACTTAAAGAGCTTTACTTTACAGCAGAGATGGGGAACTACGGCCCTTTTATGACTTGTGGATTTCAACTCCCAGAATTCCTGAGCCAGGAATTCCTGAGCCAGCTGGCTCAGGAATTCTGGGAGTTGAAGTCCACAAGTCATAAAAGGGCCGTAGTTCCCCATCTCTGCTTTACAGTATTCTTTAATAATCCCGACAAGCTGCTTCATTACAAAGAACGACCACAATTGTGCCCAACATTTCTGTTGCTAAGTGGGACATTCGTTAAGTGAGTTTTGGCCCGTTTATGACCTTTCTTGCCACTTCTGTTAAGTGAATCACTGCAGTTGTTAAGTTACTAACATGGTTGTTAAGTGAATCTGGCTTCCCCATTGACTTCGCTTGTCAGAAGTTCGCAAAAGGTGATGACGTGACCCCGGGACACGGCAGCCGTCATAAATACGAGCCAGTTGCCAATCGTCTGAATTTTGATCACATGACCATGGGGATGCTGCAATGGCCGTAAGTGTGAAAAACAGTTGTACGTCACTTTTTTCAGTGCTCTTGTAACTTCGGTGACTAAATGAAACTGTTGTAAGTCGAGGACTATCTGTATCAAAGTTAGGGTTATATAGTCTGGTTTGGAGGGGGTAACACCAGCATGTCTGATCACCCTATGCAGATCAAGTCATTCAGCATGCAGCCTTAAAACGAACAAAATCCACGGAGCAACAGAGCCTCAATGGAAATGTATAGTAATTACACAACTGAGTGTTGTGCTTAAACAAGAAATAGGGTGGCAGTTACATTAATTTCTATCCCTTGCTCTCTGATTCTAGAGCAGGTGTGTCAAACTGAATTTCTTCGAGGGCCAGATCAGCATTGTAGTTCTCCTCCGCAGGACGGCCGGGGGGGGGGGGGAGACGGGACAGACGCCTCCTGCAGCGCCCTGCTGGCCAAAACGTCCCACAGCACTCTGCCGGCCAAAATGGTGCAGGGGGGCCTCACACAGCCCCCCCCCACGTGCCCTGTTTTGGCCGGCAGAGTGCTGCAGGAGACTGTCCAGGCCAAAAATGGGGTGGGGGTGGCCTCGCGTGGCCCCCCCGTGCCCCATTTTGGCTGCCAGAGGCACCGCGGGCTGGTCCTTTGCTATTTCCAGGCCATCCCCGCAGGCCAGATTTAAGCACCCCACGGTCCGGATCCGGCCCACAGGCCTTGGGTTTGACACCCCTGTTCTAGAGCAAGGTTCCACAGACTGGCAATTGCGTCCTGCTATACGACAGCACAACCAATCCAGGGAGACACGGCTATCTGTCTTAATCAAACCCGCCATGAACAAATTCTGGTAACTCTTTTATCATTAGGGACTAATGATATACAATATAGTGATAAGTAGCCTAGGATACAAAGACACCCATAAAAGTGAAACCACATTTCCTCCATAAACTGCCCTGTTAAATTACCAAAGGATGGCAAAACACACTTAGCATTTTATTGCTAGGACTTTAAGCACTTACCAGGTTTAGGGATGAGTCCTTGGAAAGGCCTGAAAAAGAAAAGAAAAAAACATACTGTTGGTTATGAAACAGAAGTAGGCTTTCAATTGGCCTTTGTGCCAAATATTAGGGCCTCAAAAAATTGTGTATTATAAATATTGATACACAAAAAAGAGGATCTGGTGGTAGCTGATAAAAAATAATTGAGAAATGCAGGCAGAGTAGGTACCTCTGTTACGGCAGAGGGAATCAACCTAAAGAGCCTCATCTAAGATTTCTTTCAAGAAAAGTCTAAAATTGCAAGCAAACCAATTCAGACCATCAAAGAGAGTGGACTTTTGCTCATTCAAGAGTTGGTTGTGAAGGCAGAGAAGGAGAGAAAAAGAAGCAGGTGTATCTTTTATTTCCAGCCCTGGTTCAGCCCCAACCAGGGCTAGCATGGACCCAATAAGGTAATGTATACTGTATCCCTCAATAAAACAGAAGTACCCTGTTATAGGCATCTGTTAGAAGCCACAATGACATCATGGCATCATGACATCATCATGCAAACGATGCCAATGACTTTGCATCATTTTGTACATCATGATATCGTTGACATAACTCACCTTTCCTTATTAAGCCCTATATACTCAAACTTCATCTCCTGGACTGATTTATCAGATTAAGTAAATGCTGCATGTAAGACGGCTTGCTTTCAGAAGTTATGGATGCTCCATCACTGGAGGTTTTCAAGAAGAGATTGGACAACCATTTGTCTCAAATGGTATAGGTTCTCCTGCTTGAACAGGGGGTTGGACTAGAAGACCTCCAAGGTCCCCTCCAATTCTGTTATTCTGCTAAGATAATGTTTTCCTTTCAGAAAGATTTTTTTAAAGAGCTATTTTGCTACCACTGAAAACCAAGTTGTCTCAGTTTTGTTTTGCCTTTGTTTTTTCTTGAGGTGTCCATTTTGGATAGAATTCCCTCCTCTATGCTAAATCTAATTTTCTTTCATGCACATTACCAAGCGGGAGCTCATAATTTCATATCACAGGATATAACATATTTAATAGCAGGTTTAAAATTCAAACGTTTTCAGTAAAATAGGATCTAGGATAACAAGTAATAGGAAAGAAACGGTGTATATGTCATCTAAGCATGGGGTTGTACAAATCAGCTAACATCTCACCCTAAGCCATTTTAATATATGGTTTTTAAGTAATCCACCATATCCAGATTGACACATAATGCTAAGTCACAGGTTAGGATTTTCAAACCACAAAAGTTGGAAGCCAAGCCAAAAGTAAGGAAACCATATTAAGGCTCTAGAAAACGTTTGAACATACCGCTGGGCTGAAAATTCGAAACTTATGCAAATCATTGAGAATTTTGTAGGAAGAAGATCCAGTTAAGACATCTAATGCCTATGAGACAAGAGCCCAGAAAGTCACGGAGGATCAGAAAACAGAGCTAAGTTTAACTAATCAGTCTGACTTCTACAACACTACACACCGATGCATTTCTCTGCTGTTTTGGTTTTACATACCACATTTAACCAGGCCAATTACAAAACAAGCAGGTGCATTTTACAATGTGCAAAGTTTTATTAGCGCCTAGATTTGAACTTGTAGGTCTTAGCAGGTTGCATAGATAGCATAAACCTATCCTGCTTGCTTACAGTTCATTCTACTGTGAGATCTCAAAGGGTAAATTTAGTAACTAGATTAAGTGAATTGTATAAACGCAACCACCAGATGGCTGTTGAGATCATGCAATGGGATTCTAACATACTTCCCCCCCCCCCGCACTGAATGCCATTTCATGCTAATCTAGTGAGCTGGCAGACCAAAAATAAGACTTCTTAGTGGAGACCCTTAAATTTCTGGGATTCTCTCACCAAAGAGAGACATTGGATGGTATTGGGCTGTCTTTTTGAATATTGTTGTTATATTATTCCCAGGCCTTATTGGTTCCAATGTTTTTATTGCAAGTCACTCATCAAATAACTTCAACTTTCTTGTATTTTTCGGTGGTCATTTTAAGGTTTTATCAACTGATTTTATCGACTGATGACTTCAGTGTTTAACTATTTTAAGTTTACATTGTTGACTACCAGAAGCAAAGCTTCCATGTAATAAACTGAGTGGAGGGGATGTCCATTTTTCTCAACTATTAAATGAAACAGTACATCAATCATGGTAAATGTAAGCAAGCAAACAATGCAAATTATTCTCATCATTTATGTGATTTGTGTAATAGCGTATTTAGGAAAATGATACATCACTGCATACTGTCTGCAATTATGCAAAATTATGCAAATGATGTAAATTCAGGAAAAAAATGTTTCCCTTGCATCCATAGTCTATTGAGCTGAAGTCCATATTTATCCAAAAGGTGCATTATTCCAAAAGAAAGGCTATCTTGACTTTAAGACAACATCTCTCAAGAGAAAATGAGACTGGAAAAATCATACTTTATTCCAAAATCTATATGCCATACTTATTGTATTCTCAATGAATATATCACAATCTTTTTTAAAAATAAATTATCTGAAGGAATGGGGAGAACTAGCTGTCCATTCAAATGTAATATTTGACTTTCCTCCACTTTGGGAAAAGTTCTTTTGGAAGATGGGTTAAAATATTAGATAAATACAAGTGATATTTGGAGACATCCTTGAAGTATCTCCTTCAGACTTGAGCGGTGGTGGCGCAGTGGTTAGAATGCAGTACTGCAGGCTACTTCTGCTGACTGCTGTCTGTCTGCAGTTCAATTCTCACCAGCTCAAGGTTGACTCAGCCTTCCACCCTTCCGAGGTTGGTAAAATGAGGACCCAAATGAGGACAGCAATATGCTGTCTCTGTAAACTGCTTAAGAGAGGGCTGTAAAGCATTGTGAAGTGGTATATGTCTAATTGCTATTGCTATTAAACATAGGTAAGAAAGCAGACTAACACCCCTACAGATACCCACTGCTGCAACCTGATGCGTATCCCTAAAGAGAAATACCTTGTAACTGTGAATTTGATCTTGTCCGCCACGGCTAATATCCTCTCCAGATTCTGAGAGCCGAAGGTGCAAGGTTTCCGGAATGGGATTCCTGGTGGCAACCCTTCTATGATCACTGAACCCGGATTGCTTTTGATACGCTTGTATGGCACTTGGACTGGGTATTTAATGCCCAACGCCTCACCTGAAAGGAAGATAGCATGAGGAAGGAGTTAAGTCTTTTGCCACTCCTGATTTTGTTCTTGTTCAGCTTTGAAGAACACTAAGCTGGCTTGGAAAAGGCAAGAGAAACTCATTTGGTCCAAAGGTGAGTGTGTCTGTCTTTCAAATTTCCCATGTCAGATGGGAAACCAGAAGAATTTAGATATTGAAATATCTATTTTTCTTAATTTCATCATGCGGTTTCTGTAAAAAGTGCTTGTTAAAGGAAAGTGCCAAAAAACAGGTGTGTGTGTACAGTTTATCTACTGTAGAGAAACGATGATGGCAAGGATCACTCCCCCAAAGACTGTATGCTTTTATGTATGCATTAAGAAAAAAATTAATCAAAAGTTTGTGTAGATCAGGGGTCTACATGAAACTTGATTTCATTGAGGGCTGCATCAGGGTTGTGTTTGACCTTGGGGGGCCAGGGTGGGCATGGCCAGGGTGGGCATGACCAGCTCAACGTCACTCGAGTTGGGGGCGCCTGTGGTGGCCCAAGTGCTCTGTCAGCGAATACGGGCTCCCAAACTCCGTTTTCGGCTGCGACGGCTTCCTGCAACCCTCTGCCACTGAAAACGGAGCTTGGGAAGGCCGCCTGCAGCCCTCCCATGCTCCGTTTTGCAGGCAGAGGAACTGCGGGCCGGTCCTTTGCTGTTTCCAGGGCGGCCCCACGGGCCAGATCTAAGCACCCCGCGGGCCAGGGCCCCCGGGCCTTGACACCCCTGATGTAGATGCTTGTCTGTAAGTTTGCAAACTAAGGATCACTGTCACACACACGTCATAGATAACACTCTGCCTGTCCTACCCAGTTCTCCTACCAACTGTGGCCTAATGCCACACACAACTCCCCAGCAATGGCCTCTGTCAAGCTTCTCACTAGGCATATTATCTGAACTCCAGCTACACAAGTGAGAGCTCACCCTTGGGACCCTACAGGCTCCAAAGGCACTGTGTCTCCTACTTTCACTTTTTGAACTTTGCAGTAGAGCTGGACTCAGTCCCTTACCCCTGAAATAAACCATATCCTCCTTCGGGGCCTTAACAGGGTGGATGATATATCCTTTCAAATTACAATTCCTCATTTTGCATTCAAACCATAGTTAACCCAAACTGCCAACTATGATTTGCTCAAAGCAGGAAATGACTGTTGGAGACCACAGAAAGCTTGGCTCTCATTTATCATACCCAGGTTGGAAGAACTAATAAAATGTCTAGGCTTGGTCAATGGCCATTTTCCCAGAGAATCTAAAGTTTGATGATTTTATGACTACGGACATCAGCAAGAAATGTATTGAATTGTTCTAAAAATTGGCCAGAAGAACAGAGACACACTTAAGAATGACTCAATTCAAAACATCTCTTAAGGCATGTACATTTTCTTTTTAAAATGCCTATATTTTAAACCAATCTATTTTGCAGGCATCTGAACATAAAGCAAGGCCAGTAAAACACCACCTCTACTTGAACTCCGTAGGTTGTGGATCCTTTAAGAAAAGTCTGGGTAGACACATCTCCTGGATGGTTTAATTGGTTTTTCTTGTAAAGGGTTGGACTGGATGATCTTTGGTGTCTCTTCCAAGTCTGTAATTCTAAGATTCTATCATTCTATGACTGCTAATAGCCAGTCATTTCCTCAGATTAATGACTCCTCTTTCTGCCTGCTAGTGGCTTTATGGAAAAAACACTTACCATACTTCTTGTTGAACAGATCTTGAACCTGTTCCCTGAGTGTATTTGCAATGTCTATTCTTGATAGTCGAGTATCATAATTTTCTGTAAAGAAAGATGGAAACTATAATAGAATCTGTCCTACTTCTTCCCTGCCAAGTAGAATTGGGATCCATTACAAGCCACCATTTGAATGCTTAGGAAGGGACAGGAAACAATGGTTTGCTCCATTAAAGATGTGAGCAGGGAATAATTTTTCCTCCTTATTTTTAAGATTAAAAAGCGCCATGCCAAGATCTTTCTCTTTCAGCAAACCCTTTTTTCCATTTTAAACTTTTTTTGATAGTTTCCTACTGACTTTTTGTTCTGAGATTATATTTGCAATGTGCCCAAGAGTCTCGCCAGTTGAGTGGCATAGAAAGCCATGCCATTAAGAACAACAGAGTAAATGGGGAAGACTTTTGGCAACTAGGTAAAGATGTTAATATAATAAATATGAAAATAGGCCTAATTCTCCCTGAGATGGCAAATATATATATATTTAAATATCACAGTCCACAACAGATGGGAGCTCAGACAAAAGAAAATCCCCTCATGCAAAATAATTACATCCCCAAGTATAGATTAGCATGTGAAAAGTGCAGCTAGCGAAATCCTGTCCTTCTTCAGATAACTAAGTTTTCCATTTGCAGATTGGTTTATTCTTTTCTTTGAATGGAGTCGTATTCAGTCAAGGGACCTTTATTTGAAACATAAAAGAAATATAATACAATCTGTCTCACGCTAAATTTTACAAACAAAGCACATCATCTCCAACAACAAGGCAACAGCTGCACATTTCTGCGAACTTTTTGGGAGAATGGCAAATCCTACTGATTGGCAACCCAGTGGGAGTGCCTCCAAGAGACAACAGCGCTGCCATGCAGAAAACTAGCCTGCAAGTTGCACAATCAATTGAAGCCATAATGTCCCCAAGGGGAGGGGGTGTCAAAAAGGTCAAAATGACAGCCACAAATCCTACCTCATCCCGGTTCTCACCTTGAAATCCTGGTCTTTTTACAGGTTCCTCCATGGGCTCAATGGAGACTCTCTCATTGGCTGTCAACACAAAGAAAAGGTGTTTAGATTTATTCTCACTTTTTATTTTCCATCTTGAAGTTTAGGAGGTAGCCATACGACACCTACACGCAATAGGGTACTCATGATAACTCCAGACTGTGTCCAACACGGATTATGTTTTCAAACACTAGAAAGGGATGAAAACTTTACAAGATCACCAAATCATTTGAGATTTCAGTGCTGGCTTAAAAATTTAGATAAGAACAGGGTCATTTTGTGTGGATTCACAGAGAATGCCAAAAACTTTCATCAGGTTTTAGTGGGCTCACCTGAGATTATAATCCTTTCACCTGAAATTACACCAATGTAAGGGGTGAAGTTGCCAAATTCTTGCAACACTTGGCAATTTGAGTATTGATTATGTGCCATCAAGTCATTATTGACTCTCAGGGACCACACATTTTTCTCCATCGGCAATTGGAGGCGATCTTGATAAGTTTAATGCTAACTTTTTATTCTACCGTATCTACGTATCTACTTAGCTACCTACGTGGTGTACAAGGCTACAAAGGCTGCCCATTTGTGCTGAATGCTTCTTCGAGATCTATGTATTTTTAAAGCAGAAAATGATGTTAGAGAGCTAGTTTGGCCTAGTGGTTACCAGCTAGAAAGAAGGAGACAGTAAGTTCAAGTACAGCCTTAGCCATGAAAGTCAACTGGGTGAGCCTGGCTCAAGTCACTCTCATTTAGCCTAACCCACCTCACAGGGTTGTTGTTGTGGGGAAAATAGGAGGAGAAAAGTTTGTTGGATATATTTACTGCCTTGAGTTATTTGTAAACATAATAATGGTGGGATACAAATAAATCAATTAAAAATAAATATTAAATGATCTTCAATGCCTGGACAAAACTTTTGTTTCTTTTTTGCTTTGCATTTAGTAAAAAAAAAAAATCAACACAGCTTTGAGGGTGTCTGTAATTCTTTTAAATATTGAAGCTTTAATGTAGTGATAATAGTCAGCATTTCTTGATCCTGTTTTCTTTTGTTACCTCTTCAGTAATTTGGATTCAGAGGTGAAAAGATACTTTGGTCCATGCAGGGAGCACTCCATGGTGCTAATATACATGCCATGTATTATATATCATGCATATATAATCACATGGGTTCCAATGCCAATCTAGGCTAATATTTCATCCTTAGGAGGAAAAGGATTCTAATGAACAAAAATGCAGGCCATAGTAAACTTGCCCATTTTTCAGTTGACGAGATTCTCTTGATTTCTTCAAAGACAATAATCAACCGCTAGGAATCCACACATCCTTACCTATTGCTCCTGAGCTATCTGAGGTCATTTCTTTCATTCCTTCTGTAAGAAGTTCTGGCCTGAAAGACATTATCAGACAAAATAATGTATTAAGGTCAGTGGTTTTTGCACTGGCTGGCAGCAGCAGCAGCAGCTTTCTGGGTTTACAGACAAAGAATATTTCTCAGTTCTACCTGGGCATTTAAGGGACAAAAACTGGACCCTCTGAAAAGACTTTGCTATTTTGCCTTCCTATTAAAAGCCTTATTCCATCATATGATTGCTTCTACTGGCTTGTCACTGACTCTAGCAGAATGGAGTATTCCCTTTTTTAAGACCAAGATCTATACTAGATTGTAACCCAAAAGGTCATTAAATAACTCACAGGCAGCTAAATTTAGTTCATCTTTAAATCTAATCCAAATTAAATGTAATCAATTAAATAGGCTGAATGGGATTACTTCCATAAATTTCATAACCTTTTTTTCCCCCTTCCATCTCATTGAAAATTAATATTTGGCAGCAATTTTAAAAGGACCCTCTATCAGAGAACCTATGGAGACAAAATTCTGCAATCAGAAACAGGCAAGATTATAAGATTAAGATTTTACTTAGGGAGAAAAACACTGCATAATCTCAAGGCTCAGGCTTAGAAACAACTGCTAGATTTTTTTCCTGCTGCAGATTTTTCAGGCAGCGCACAGCAGGCATATTCATGCTATTATGAACTCTGGCAAACAAAATATAGTTTCAGAAACTATACATTTGAAACTTCAGGATTTGGGGGCTGGTAGAAATATCTTCCTGCCCAAAGTGGAAAATATATATTGCCTTATGCCCATGATGGCGAACCTATGGTACGTGTGCCAGAGGTGGCACGCAGAGCCCTCTCCGTGGGCACGTGCGCCGTCGCCAGCTGCTCTTCTGGTTTCTGGCACGCACATGTGCACCGGCCAGCTGGTCTTTGTGGACGCCGGAGCCCCGGAAAATGGCCTGAAAAATGGCCCAGAAAACAGCCCGGAAAACGGCCCGAAAAACAGCCAAAAATGGCCGGCCAGCTGGTCTCCAGGTTTCCGGTGCTCTGGCGCACACACATGCACGCGCGTTCCGGTTTGGGCACTCGGTGCCGAAAAGGTTCGCCATCACTGCCTTATACTAAATCAAAATGCAAAACTTTCTGGTTTATCGTTATTTCCGCACCTAAAACAGAAAATTCTGCACACATCCATTCTTATGCCCAACAATAAAACTACAGTAATAATGAAAAGTAAGCAGCAAATAATTTGCGAATATTCTATATATCAACAAATTTATTGCCATTGAAGAGGCTATTTTATTCTGTCTCTCAAATAAAGCCAAAGCTATTAGATTTTTAAAAGATCACAGTGAATTATTGACTTCCAGCAAGTATGTCTGGGGATAGTAGATGCAAGACGACCATGATATCATGCTGTCATTCTGCAAACAAACAAACCAACAAACCAAAGGGAGTCACATAAGACAAAGAGAAAAAACAATTTTGCTGCTTACCTTTTGATAACAAATCGAATTCTGCTGCTTGCCTGAAGAATCTTCTTTAGCTTTGCAATGCCAAAACAGTTGGGCCGTCTGAGTAGGATGCCGTCGGGCAAGCCCACCACAAAAAGGTCTTCTGGGTACATCAAGAATTTGGAATACGGGACTTTGACAGGCTCAGAAATTCCTATGGCTTTCGCTGCGGAGGCAAGCATGTCGCTTTCAGGAAGGCACACTGCCATGGTCTCCATTAAAGAAAAGTCATGCTTTGGACTGAACTGCTAAAAGCAGAGGTCCCTTGCTTAGGAGCCCTCCTAGATTTATGTTCATTAACAGAGGATCAAACCAGGTCACTGATCTCTCCACACTAAGGAATCACTATCAGGAAAGAACTTTGCTCAGTTGACAAGGAACTACATCCTCCTCTCTCATCTTCCACTCAAAATGTGACTTCCTAACTGAACAAACATGGCTGCCTTGCAGTTCTTGGCATCCCACTCCGCTAGCCATGCTGGGTGTGGGGACTAGGGATACTGGGCAATATAATTTAGCAACATCAGCACCATCTGCAAATGAAAGGAGTCCAGTGAATGTCATAGCTCATCTAGGAACCCGTGGCTGCCAATTCCAGTTATTCCAGTTTCCTTGAGACAGTTGCTTTAGACCTTGCTTGTAATGATCTATCCAGAGGGCCATTAAAATCAGAGCACATGGAGGGGGATTCGGATTTTGTGCTTTCTGTATCTTGTTGAAATATTTGTGGAGAGGAATATACATACATGAAAGCTGTCACAAAGAAAAGGGAGTAGATTTGTTCTCCCTAACAACTGAGGGTAAGAAAACAACCTATGGGTGAAAACTTTAGCCAAACTTGAATTAAGGAGGAATTTCCTGAGTGGGAGAGCTATTAAGCAATGGAACAGACCGCATCCAGGAGTTGTGGGTGTTCTATCCCTGGAGGTTCTCACAAAAAGTCTGGGCAGCCTTTTGCCTGGGATTCCTGCACTGGGCAAGAGGTTGGCCTAGAACAGTATTTCTCAACCTTGGCAAGTTTAAGCTGTATGGACTTTGACTCCCAGAATTCCCCAGTCAGCTGGCCTAGAAGACTTCTAAGGTCCCTTCCAACCATATGATTCTAAGAGAAGAATTCCATAGTCTTTTTAATGAGTCCTTGGATTGGGAGGGAATCATTAACTCTATTGAGTCCAATCCCTTCACGCAGTGCAGGATGGGACAATCAGTCAACTATCCTTTGCTATCCAGTAAAGGAAAATCTTTCTAGCAATAAACTACCGTATAGCAATAAGAATTTCAAAATGACAGGTAATTGAACTCAGCATTGGGTGTGGTGGGGGTGGGATGCCTATCTTGGGGGGAAAAAGTCGAATATCTCACCATATCTTGCATTAAATAAAATTTCTACTTGTTTTCTCAAGTGACTTAAAACGTCACTGACACCATCTGGAAGACAAAAATAACAAGTGCAGCGACTGCAAGAAAAGAAACACTCCTACAGAGGATGAATGTACATATACTACCGTATCATATATAGGGCAGCTCATAAATAATGCATGTTTAGTAACACAGAAGATCAAAGCAGCAGAAAATCCCAACAGTCAAACCAAAAAACTTTAAAAGGTCTGGAAAAGAGAGAAGGAGACAGAGGGCTGCTTAAAAATGTGCCTTTCTGCATTCCTACATGAAATTAACAAATAGGCAGGCATCAGTTGGACCAATATATTGATTGGAATTAATTATTTGCTGATTTTGCACTTTTCAGAACGCTGAGGCAAAGTGCTCAGTCATTCAATTCTATATTAGCATACCATTAAATGCTCTATTTCCCAGAAAGAAAAAGTATTTCAGACACCCCACCTCCCAAAAGGGCCCCTTCATGGATTATTAGTTCATAGTAATCAAGGGGTTTTTGTATTCAAATGACTCTATGAGCTGCAGTGTTGAGAGTACTGTAGTGTAAATTCCCCAAAGAGACATCCATTACTGGCAGCTCATAGACAGGAAATCGGATGAAATAGAACCCACTGGAGAATGAAATGGCAACCCACTCCATTATTCTGGTAGAAAACCCCCAAATGGACATTAAGAATCAGGATATGGTTAATGTGATCCTAGAGCTGAGGTGGCGCAGTGGTTAGAGTGCAGCACTGCAGGCTACTTCAGCTGACTGCTAGCTGCAGTTCAGCGGTTCAAATCTCACCGGCTCAAGGTTGACTCAGCCTTCCATCCTTCTGAGGTGGGTAAAATGAGGACCCAGATTGTTGGGGGCAATATGCTAACTCTGTAAACCGCTTAGAGAGGGCTGTAAAAGCACTATGAAGCGGTATAGAAGTCTAACTGCTATTGCTATTGCTATTGCTAACAGCGGTTCTCAACCTGTGAGTCGCGACCCCTTTGGGGGTCGAACGACCATTTCACAGGGGTCGCCCTGCGCACTAGCCCGCCATCTTGGTGCCACCGTCACTGCAGGGGTGAAATGCTGTCGCCGGACAGCCGGTAGCGACGGAAGCGGGAGACTTCGCCCACCCGCTTTGCGCATGCGCAGAGGGTAAAACAACCCAAATGGCGGCATCCGGGCGGGTGGGCGAAGTCTCCCGCTTCTGTCGTTACCAGCTGTCTGGCGACCCGCAGGCAAGCCCAAACCGGGAGCATTTCACCCCTGGTGCCACGCCCCCTTTATCACCTCATCCTGCGTGGGGAGAGGGTAGGGAGGGGGTCGCGGTGGTACGGCGGGGGGGTCGCGGGGCGGTCGCGGCATTAGAAAGGTTGAGAATCACTGTCCTAGAATCTACCCATCAGGATAGAAGGTGGAACAATAGAGGGCAACCTCCACTATCATGGTGCCCTCATGAGGTGGCTAGCTGATGTGATCACTGGCACAACCGAAGTTAATTCTGGAAAGATAAATATATACACCATTGGTGTGTGGAATGTCAGGAGCCATAAACCAAAATAAACTTGAAGTAGAAATGTCGAGGCTGAATATAGACATTCCAGGAATCAGCAAACTGAAATGGACTGGAATGTATTACATCTTATCATAGGAACATCGGATCTTCTTCTGCGGGCAAGAAAACCATTGAAGACATGGAGTAGCTATCATTATTAATAAAAGAATGTCAAAATCATGCTTGGATATAACCCTCCAAATGACAGAGTGATATCAATTTGTGTCCAAGGCGAGCCAAATAACATTATGGTTATCCAAGTCCATGATCCAAAAGAAATAGAAAGGGAATTGGTATGTTGACTCAGAAGTTTAAAAAAGAGATGTCATACTAATTAAAGGAGCCTAGAATGTTAAAGATGGAAGTAAAATAGTCCTCGACTTACAACAGTTCATTTAGTGACAGTTCAAAGTTACAAGGGCACTGAAAAAAGTGACATGACCATTTTTCACACTTACAACCGTTGCAGCATCCCCATGGTCGTGTGATCAAAATTTGACAACTGACATGTACTTATGACAGTTGCAGTGTCCCAGGGGTTAGGTGATCACCTTTTGCGACCTTCTGACAAGTAAAGTCAGTGGGGAAGTCAGATTTATTTAACAATCTTGTTACTAACTTAACAACTGTGGTGATTCACAAAAGAGGTCATAAAATGGGGCAAAACTCACTTAACAATTGTCTCACTTAGCAACAGAAATTTTAAGCTCGGTTGTGGTCATAACTCGAGGAGTACTTGTAGCTTCTGGAATAATGAGAAAAGTTGGCCTCAGTTTACAAAATGAAGCCCAATGAAATATTTACAGTAAATTCAATGTTATCGTAAATAACTTCTTTCCTCAACATAAAAAAACCCGTCCCTACATGTGAATATTATTGAATGGAGAACACTGAAATCAAATGGACTATATAAACTGCAAACAAAGTTGCAGAAGCAAAAACAGGACTTGATTCTGGTTTAGATCACCAACTCCTCCTTTAAAAAATCACAATAAAAGAAAACAGGCATCCACAGCAGAGACCTTTCCACTTATTTACACCTTGTGTTGAATTTTGTGTCTTCGGAGTAATCTCCTTTTAAAATAGATCCCCACCTGTTCACAGGTAATTAAGGGAAATATACAAAATAATTTTTTGAGAAGAATTTTTTAAAAAAAACAAACCAAAGAGAAAAATATGTACAAGGAGAGATTTTTGGCTATCTGCTGCTAAAGATTGGGTAGCATGAATCTGGAGAGTTTTAAAGCTCAGAAGACTTATTTATTTTTTAAATGTATATGCCAGTGATGGCAAACCTATGGCACGCGTGCCACAGGTGGCACGCGGAGCCATATCAGAGGGCACGCAAGGCGTTGCCCTATGTCAGCTCCAGCGCGCATGCACGTGCTGGCCAGCTGATTTTCGGCCTTGGGGAAGGCCGTTTTGCCCTCCGGAGGCTTCAGGGAAGCTTCCTGAAGCCCCGGAATGCGAAAAACGGCCCAACGGGCAAACCGGAAGTTCGGAAAAACCCGGTTTGCCCGTTGGGCTGTTTTTCGCACTCCGGGGCTTCAGTGAGGCCTTTGCGCATTCGCGGGGGGGGTGCATGCGCAGGGGGCAGTGGGGGGGGTTGTGTGCATGCGTGGGGGGAGGGAATGGGTGTGGGCACGCGCGCGCGCTAGCGTGCGCACACCCCCTTTTGGCACGCGGACCAAAAAAGGTTCGCCATCACTGGTATATGCTGTCCATCTCACTGATAAAGTGACTTGCCATTCTCCAGCTATATAAAGAAATCAGCAGGATTTTTTAAAAAGACAAATCCATTCCCCCTTTCATACTAAATGCTGGAGACACAAAAGAGATCCACTGAAGGTGCAGGTGATTATTTTGGTATTTAAAAAAAACCAGATAAAACTCACCTTTTCCTTCCATTTGCTTCTCGTCATGCTGCAAATCAATGCTGGGCCCTTTATCTGAAAATCAGAGAAGACTGATATTGAGCAGAACACAAACCCATAATTGGGGAGTAGGTGTTTTTTGAGAGAGTACTCTGTTACATTGAAAAGACGCATATATTATAGTGTGGCACTTTAGATGGTTATCAATAAGGCTATTTGCTTTCCCCTGCTATGTTAACATAACACACTTAGGCTGATGACTTTTAAAGAAGCAGGCAGTCTCAGCTGTGGGGGGCTTTAATCGCCCCAAATCAGCAAGAGACCAAGCCTTCAAAACATGTTCTTTCCAGGAAGTTTCTGATTTGTCTTACTAAGAACATTCTTCTTCAGAGTGGACAGCATAATTTCCAATGTATCAGATTCTTTATCCTTCTAATTATTTTTTAAAAAAATTACAGCTACAGAGATTGCAATATATGACACTCTTTATATAGCACTAATAGGATGTGCTAATTCCCAAGTCTTATACAAGGCTCTTCAAAGACTCCCTACTGTACACTATTACATTATTCTGGGCCTAAACATCTAACTGCACCAGGGGTGGGTTCTACTTACCTTCCCCACTGGTTCGCATTGCGACAGAAGTGCACGTTTTGCATGCGCATGCACGCTTCACTCGCGCATGCACATCCCTTCCCGGACATGACCCTCTGCGCATGCGCAGTGCTTAAAAAACAGCTTCTGCGCATGCGCAGAAGCAAAAAACAAGATGGCGGCGCCTATGGCGACGCAGAAAGAACCAGTTCGGGGGCGTGGCAGGCCTGGGTCGCTGCCGGTTCTGGCGACCCAGGCCGCCATGTTACTACCAGTTCTATAGAACCAGTCCGAACCGGCAGGAACCCACCTCTGAACTGCACCATTCTGGAGAGCATTTAACCCATTGGATCACTGTGGTCATATATCTGCAAGCAAGATAAATGACATTTGAGGGAAAGAGCCTTTTCAGTGGCAGCATCCCATTTGTGCTTTCTTTTCTTGTGTGGTGCTAAAATGCATGTTTTCCTGGCATCAAAGGACATTTTCGTATTAGATTTTGTACAGTCTTTTTTTTTTTAAACAGAGGAAAACAGGAGAAGAGAAAGGCCAAAAACAAAACAAGTCTATTCAGAAAGTAGTAAGAGAGAACTTGCACCTCCAACCCAGTTTCATATCATTTTTGGCCGTGTGGCTTTTATCATGTACATTCAAAATTCAATATATGAATAGCTTTGAGGATGTCTGCCTCAAGAAAGGAGAGAGGAGGACACAAATTCACCTAACCTAAACGAAAGAAAAAAACTGAAGATGGCTTTATCTTTGACTTGTTCTTTTCATCTAAGCTCACAGATGTTTCTAGCCTATCTTTTCTTTTAATTTATCTATAGCCAAATCCCAGAATCCCAAATTGTTAACATTTGGGGGAGACCTGGAAATCAACTACACTAATTGAACCTGCTTGCTTAAGGGGGAATTTACAATCTAGCATGCAGGAATGGGAATTTCCCAAAGAGATATTAATTACCTGCAGTTTCAGATGGAAAGAATTGTTTGTTTTATGGTTGGACAGATCTTGCCCTTAGCAAAACTCTCCTACAGGTAGGCCTCGACTTACAACCATTTACCGACCATTCAAAGTTACAACAGCAGTAAAAAAAAAAAAAGTGACTTAGTTGGTTCCCATGGTTGCCCACTCCTGCCTTAATCAAAAGTTATAAACATGCTTTAGCCAAATATGATTTTAGCATTGCTGGAATATGCTGTGCTCCTCTGACAAAGGGAACCAACTGCATTACTGCCACTATTATTTGTATATTTAGAACTACATAATTGTTATGTGCCCAGCATTTGGTAGAGCTATGAAAAACTATGCTCATGTATGCACAGTTTAGTACAAAACCTGACTAGGACTATATTGTAGCCAGATGTTACAAAATAAGAAACATGATCAAAAATTGAGCATCCATCTCTGACACTTGCCTGGTTATTTGCCAGATTATATTTTGTGTTAACTCAGACAACTTGTTATATAAGTGCTTGTCATAAAGCATACTTATTATGCTTCAAAATCTGATAGACTAGTATTGGCAAGCAAGTAGTTAGGTTGCCCTTTTTATACATAGCAACCATAACAGCTACCCCCTGCCAATATTTTGGCATATGTATGATGAGTATCGGTGAACAGGGAATATAATACAGCCATTCACTATCCTTTAACAATACGATATAGAATTTCAGAAGTAATAAAATCACCGTCTACAACTTTTCTTGCCCTTCCTACTGGCCCAAACTGTGAGCAATTTGTTTATTGGACTTTAGAATCAATTCAAGTGGATCTTCTTGTTAGTATGGTGCCCTTTGTGAGTACAATGCCCTAAAGCAGGGGTGTCAAACTCAAGGCCCACGGGCCGCATCCAGTCTGCAGGGTGCTTAAATCTGGCCCGCGGTGCCTCTGGCAGTCAAAAGCCCCATGGCCCGTTTTCGGCCTGGCTGGCAAACTGCTGCAGGAGGCCGTCCAGGCTGAAAACGAGCCACGTGAGGGGCCCGCGCATAGCTCCCCCCGCACCCCGTTTTGGCTGGCAGGGTGCTGCAGGAGGGGTCCATCCCATCTCTCCCCCCCTCCCCCGGCCGGCCCGCGGAGGAGAGCTACAATGCTGATCCGGCCCTCGAAGAAATCCAGTTTGATACCCCTGCCCTAAAGTGATCTTAATAAAGGAGAATATTTGTAGCTCAGAGTTGAAATGAAGGATCCTTGTGCAGCACTGATGAAGTCACCTAGTTTGGGTAATGAAATGTCTGCAAGAAAACAACCAAGCTCAGAAAGTATCAAGGACTCCCCTAAAGGGTCTTCTAAAATAAAAGTGTGAAAGGACACTAGAGATGAGGAGAAACTATTAAGCACCAAGGTAAGGCCAGATTCCTAGCTTATAATGCCACTATGAGCTGTTGCCAGGAGATCCTAGAAAATTCTCTTTTCTTAATTTGGAGGTGTCTGTCTATACTGTTTTTTCAGCAAATTTCTGAATAGAATGCAAAGCTGGATCTATTTTGAATTGCCTAACTAATTCTTTCCTAACTTCTTCTCATTTGGAATCAAATCAAGGCTCAGATGGCTAAGTCTTTTGGCTTTTGCTTTCTTATCTGACCCCAGCGTTGGTTGAGAGAGTTAAATAAGTTTGATATAATTTTGTAAGATGCTATTTCCAGGCCTACCCTCAGCTATTGTAGAAAATACCTTCAGTGCTACCCTGTTTCCCCCAAAATAAGACATCCCCTGATAATAAGCCCAATCGGGCTTTTGAGTGCATGGCAATAAGGCCAAGCGCTTATTTCAGGGTTCAAAAAAATATAAGACGGGGTCTTATTTTCGGGGAAACACGGTATCTCGGGAAAGAGTAATTCACTTGTTATCTCTTCTCACTGCCTAGCCTAGCCTTGAATCTGGTTCCTCATTAACAGCGGGATTTAATTCTCAGAGGAAATTATCAAATGCTTTAATTACTAGAACGTCATGAAAACGATCACTTCAGGTCATCAAAACTCACTTAACAGCTGTCTCGCTTAGCAACAGAAATTTTGGGCTCCATTATGCTCATACGTCAAGGACTGCCTGTAAATGTTTGTAATAAACACAGCCCTTTTATGGTCCCCTATTTTGTCCTTTGATGGCCGAGTGAGTAAAGGCAAAGATGTATTTGAATCAGGAGGATGCTGACAGAAGTTGGCAAAAAGGGGTCTTGCCATCTGACTCCATCCTTGCATTGAAGTCACCATAAGAATAAGCCAGGGGTCCCCAAACTTGGCAACTTTAAGACTTGTGGACTTCAAGTCCCAGAATTCTCCAGCCAGCTATGCTGGCTGGAGAATTCTGGGAGTTGAAGTCCACAAGTCTTAAAGTTGCCAAGTTTGAAGACCTCTGGAATAAGCCTTCCGTTATCGCAAGGCAGATGGCCTGTTGCTCTTCCTATGATAGGCTTATATAGCTTCTATATGAAAATGTCCTTTCAGACTGAAAGATGCAATACTAATTAAATAATAGAAAAGGCAATTATGGCCCTAAGCCAAATCTCATAACCGCCTGGCAGCATTACAAGGATCAACAAAAACAACACCAAAAGGATATGTGAGAATTCAAAAGCTAGCATACTCTTTCATGTTATTTTGATTCATCCCCCAGCTTTACGTTTTGGATCAATTGAATATCTTTCTTTCATCTGAGTCGCTGAAAATGCTACGACCCAATTGCAAGCTGAAACTTCTGACGACAAGAAGCCTTCCCATGTAGCAGCAAGCCAAAGTGTTAGGCTTGGTGCTTATCACCACTTCTCCGAGCGCACTCGGGATGACAAGTGGCAACTTGTGGCAAAGAGTGGCAAGCAATTGGCGGTGACCCCAGAGGGCATGATCTGTTAATGAGATGGAGGAGACATGGCAATCAAGTGCCTGCTTTTAAATAGGTGGGTGATTCAGCTCTGGCCCAAGGGACCAAATCACTTGAGGCAACAGCTCTCATTTAAAATCTGTAGCATCATTGGTATTCAGATTATTGCCGGGAGAGGAAGAATTCCAGAAGCTTCACATGTTGCTTGGAAGATGCCTCTTAGCCCTTCAAGAAAGGGAAGTATTCCATCCCAAACAAGATGCTTAAATGGAACTGCTTATTTATTTTATATTTTTTTAAACCCACCTTTTTATTATTTTTATAAATAAGGTAAGGCGGCAAACATATCTAATACTCCTTCCTCCTTCTATTTTACCCACAATAACAACCCTGTGAAGTGGGTTGGGCTGAGAGAGGGTAACTGGCCCAAAGTCACTCAGTTGGCTTTCATGCCTAAGGTGGGACTAGAACTCACAATCTGCTGGTGATTGGCCCAAAGTCACCCAGATGGCTTTCATGCCTAAGGTAGGACTAGAACTCAGTCTTCTGGTATCTAGCCTGGTGCTTAACCATTAGACCAAAATATCTTATCTGGTTTGGTCTGGGCCAGTAATTACACATCGACCAGTGGTTGCCAAAGCAGGGCCCCTCAATGCCAAAACACCTGTCAGGACTTGAAGAGGCAATCACAATAAAAGAGACCAATTTTCTGAAATCTTGCCAAATTTCAGTCATCTTGTTTTGACAGTACGGTAAAATTTCACAAAAATCCAGATTTGGTTTGAGCACCAGAGCTGGGGGGAAAAATTGCTAACTCCCAGCCTAGATTTTTTTGAGGGCTCAGCCTGACAACTTCCAGCTTCAACTTCCAACTTCAATGTGTATAGCAACATTGAACAGAAATCAGGTTGAAGAAGTCTGAAAAGATGCCGAGAAGGCCTTGGGAACCTTCTGTGTGAAATGTACTGACCTGGAACAGTGATTTGAATTATGTCCACTTCGTCTGGTTCTATTTTGATGCGTTTAATCCCTCCCAGTTCCCCTGAGGTACCTATCAAGGAAAGCAGAAGAACAGTGTGAATTTGGAACAGAAGAAAGAGAGAGAGACAGAGAAAGAGAAAGAGAAGAGTGTTGCTCAGATAAATAAGACCATAAAATCTGTAACAAGAAATTATTGATTATCATCTTTTTCTCCCTTGTTTACTATTGTGATACTTAAAGCAGTATCGTCAATTAAAAATACTGAGTTGGGCCATTTATTCTTCTCTCTCAGTCTCCCTTTGTATACCTTCTTATTTTTAAAACACCTAAAGTAGTTTATAATAAAGGCTGAAGATCTCAGACAGGAGCGTTTCCATTTTGGAGATGCCAAGGATTGAACCTAGATCTTTTGTGCAGAAGCATATTTATTTATTATATAAATTTATATAGCGTTGCATCTACAGAAGGGAACTCTGGTACATATGCTCTGCAACTGAGTTAATACCTCTTCTGTACAAAAATAAAGTAAGATTCTAGTCCTCATGGTGCTGAACAAAGGATTTATATAAACAGGAATGCAGAAGCATTCTAGACAAACCAATGTTTGGCATTTTTAAAGAGAATCTTAACTTTATCTTATTGGTTATCTACTACCTTAATGGACTTAATACATATACTAAGGCACACATGTTTATAGACATATGATTTGTGAGCTCGGCAGCTATATAAATTGGACAAATAAATAGATAATAGTACATAATTCATGACATTAAATCATGAAAACTACAGCAACACTACATAATTAACTCAATATTATATTCAAATGCAGACGGTCTCTACTATCTTCTTACCATTACTTGAACAAAGCAGTGGTTGCTCGTGACTTACCTGGTTCACAGTCTCCAGAGATGAGGCATTTTTCAGACCTAGCAAATGGAAGCAGGATCAAGCAGGTTTTATGATTTACAGATTACAGGTAGTCCTCAATTTACAACCATTTGTTTAGTGACTGTTTGAAGTTACAACGGCACTGAGAAAGTAACTTATGACCATTTCCCACATTTACAACCATTGCAGCAACCCCGTGGTCAAGTGATGCTTGGCAGTTGGTTCATATTTATGACAGTTGCAACATCCTGGGGTCAAGTGATCCCCTTTTGCGACCTTCTGACAAGCAAAGTCAATGGGAAAGCCAGATTCACTTAACAACTGCAATTGTGGCAACAAGGTTGTAAACTGGGGCAAAACTCATTGAACAAGTATCTCGCTTAGCAATATAAATTTTGGGCTCAATTTTGGTCATAAGTCGAGGATTTGGTTTGGTTCAGTGTGTTGCATTCTTTGCATTCTTTTTGCATTCTGCATCCTTCTAAGTATCCTTTGGATCTGGTATCTGTCAGTCAAATAAAATATTCAAGGCTGGAGGATGGGATAATTTGGATAAATAAGACATCCTATTTATATCAACCCTTTAATCCTTCCTTCACATCCTTCTCAAAAGAATAAAGTCTTCTAAGATAGAAGAATACTTCCTGTGCTAAACTGCAATGAAGCTTTGGCTATATTTCTCTAGTACCTTGTCTTTTTGCTTGGCAAGCTGAGATGTGAAATTGATTTATTTTATGAGAGATCAATAGAACTGACAAGGCAATAAATGTATATAAATATCCCTGTTCAGTGGTTACAGAATTATGTCTTTCTCTTAACTTAATCATATCACAGGGCCATAGTAACAACAAAACAGCTTTCTGGAAAAAAGTGAGATTGAAATTTAAGTAATACGGATGAATATCTAGTGCCGTGATGGTGAACCTGTGGCACGCATGTCAGAGGTGGCACACGGAGCCCTCTCTGTGGGCACGTGCGCCATCACCAGCTGCTCTTCTGGTTTCCGGCACGCACATGTGTGCCAGCCAGCTGGTCTTCAAGTTTCCGGGGCTCCGGCGCGTGCGCACGTGCACATGCGTGTTCCGGTTTGGGCACTCGGTGCCAAAAAGGTTCGCCATCACTGATCTAGTGTAATTCTTTTCTTGATTTTATCTAGAACAGGGGTGTCAAACTCGTGTCGTCACAGCCTCGTCATGTGACGTATCGTGACTTTTCCCCCCTTTGATAAACCGGGCATGGCCGTGGCCAGCACGTGACGCACCCGGCCCGCGGGCCGTGAGTTTGACACCCCTGATCTAGAACAAGGCTGCCAAATCTAAGCTGCCAAATCTCTGCTGCCATCTAGTGACTGCCTGGGAAAACAATCTGAACATAGAAAAAAAAAAACAAGATGGAGACAGAGT
>QLTV01002115.1:366676-380638 GCA_003457575.1 Thermophis baileyi | reverse complement strand
GATAGATAGATAGATAGATAGATAGATAGATAGATAGATAGATAGATAGATAGATAGATAGATAGATAGACAGATAGATAGAGAGAGAGAGAGATGAGAGAGATGATAGATAGATAGATAGATAGATAGATAGATAGATAGATAGATAGATAGATAGATATATATATATATATATAGAGAGATAGATAGATAGATAGAGAGAGAGAGAGAGAGAGAGAGAGAGAGAGAGTTGCTAGTCCAGATTGTGGGTGAGAGAGATAGTTTGGAGGTCTGCTTCTTTAAAAACATAAGATATATATTTATATACATACACACGTGCGCACATGCACACATACATATGTGGTTGTGTGTGTGTAGAGAGAGAGAGAAAGAGCATGCATATATACTTATACATATCTCAAATTACAATTTCAATGTCTAAAAGATGTTAATGAAGGAATGACAGATGTGGAAGACAGAGAAAGTATTGAAAATTAAACTATAAATGACAGGCCAAGAGAATGATTTGGAAAAAGGCACTTGGCTGGTTACACAAAAGAAACTAGCTGGATTGGCATCTTTCAACCCATTTACTTTATCACCTTATTTCCTGGTGCAAAGGAAACAAGAGGTGACTGACAGCAAATGAAATTACTAAGGAATGTTATAATGACGGACAGCAAAAACAAGGAAGAAAGGGAGTGAAGATAGAAAAAAGGCATTATACTTCCTTCTTCTAAGTAGCACTGAACCAGAAATCTCAATCCAGTTGCTCAGTAGGCAAAGTTCCATCCTAAATAGGAAGTATTTATAGCCCTTCTGTCAGGCTTTTCATCAGCCCTGGCTATAAATCTCAGTTCTCCAGATACTTAACTCCTTATTCAGACTTGCTTTTCTCAGCAGAGGCTCATGGCTATGACTCGGCAAGATTAGTTTATTGCTGACAGGAATGAAGACAGGAGATTTGCCTACCGCAATACGCAGAGGTCAAAGCCTATATATAGGTCTAAACTCCAGTTGCGGGGGGGGGGGTTCCTACCATCTTTCCAAGTCAATGGATACCTGGCTGCTCTGCTGATGGCTTTGAAAAGCACCTAATCTATGCTGACATATTGGATCTCTCTAGCCTGGAACTGCTGATTCCTACTTCATCAGCATGTTTCCAGATCCCTTCCCAGTCAGGATCAGCCAATGGCTGGCCTCAATCACTCAAGAACGCTCAATCAGTGTATACCTGATTCTATTCCAACAACTGGAAGCAGGTAGAAGCACTTTTGCAGCCCTGACATAAAATATCCTTCTCCTACTGACTCGCTGGCTGTGCACACACAACATATTATAGTTTATGTTGGCCTTGGACCATAATAGATATTTGATTTAATTATAGATTGTTCCATAAGTCCAATGTTCTGGGTTCACATGAACGTGCTACATGAAGAGTCACTGGCTGCTTTCATACAACATTAAGACAGGCCAGGATTTGGAGAACTAGAGTCCTGAACTGCATATAATGGTAAGTAATATGAAAACTACATCATGGTTTAGTATTATTTGTGAAATGAGTCACTAGCTACACTTGCATATCATGATTAATGATATTAAAAGGTATAACCAACCTTTGCCTCCAGCAGAGCCATAATACAGAAATTCCCGAAGTACTCTGAAGTGAACAAGATCCAGAGCAAACAAATCAAAGAGGTCCTTCCTCTTGGAGATCCATGGTACTAGTTAAATCCATGGAAACCAGAGCGTGATCATGATAAGGAACTAATGGAAATAATGCCCACCCTCAGATCACATCTCAGCTGCTTGAAAACTAAAGTCAGATGTAACATTGCAGTTTAGACAAGTTGTCTGACATGGATTTGAACCATAGAAAAACAAAAGCCAGAAGTTCTAATCTTATCCCCAAGGTGCTTTTTCCTTCAAGAGGCAACTGGACTTTCTGGTTTTTCTTTGAAGACTTTTCGCTTCTCATCCAAAAAGCTCCTTCAGCTCCGACTGGATGGTGGGGAACGGAAGAATTTATACTCCTTGCAGACAGCTGGTCATTTGCATCCTTTTAGAGAGTCGTTGAGGCCACCTGGAGGTTTGTCTGTGTCCTCAGGGTCACAAAAAGAATGCAAATGACCAGCTGTCTGCAAGGAGTATAAATCCCTGCAAGGAATATAAATCCATCCATTCCCCACTATTCAGTCAGAGCTGAAGAAGCTTCTTGGATGAGAAGCTAAACGTCTTCAAAGAAAATCCAGAAAGTCCAGTTGCCTCTTGAAAAAAGCACCTTTGGGACAACCATGACCTGGATGACTGAGAATCTCCATAGACATTCTAATCCTATCCTTACAATTGCACCAAAACAGGGGACAAGGGATGATGATGATGATGATGATGATGATGATGTGATCCATTCAATCATGTCCAACTTTTAGCAATTCTAGGGGCCAGGTCTCTCCACATCTTCCAATCTTGCACTACTTCTTTAAGTTTTTCTATGCTCTGGCTTGTGATGGTAACTCCTGATTTCAGTCATTGCAAGTCAATATTTTTTATCCCTCTATCATGGATTAGTACAACCAACATGATTCTGCAAGGCACTGACCAAATACAAGGGAATCAGAAAGGGGGGGGGGAATCCAAAACAACCTCATTTTTACCTTTTTATCCTGAAACGCATGTTGTGGCTGTGCTCTAATATGGCCATCAGGGACTTTGCATCATATTCAATGGGTTTCCTGAACGTGAGTCCATCGGGTAACCCAACCACCGTTAACCAGCCAGGCTCTTTCAAGAACTTCTCATATGGCAATGGAACCACACTGCTCTTCCCCAAGGCCTCACCTGGACAATGTGGAAGAACAATAAACTCTGAAAGACATCTAAACAAGAGCTGGTCACCAGGTATCCCTTTGTTCTGTCTCTTTGTCACACTGTGCTGTTGCCATGAAAGAGGATTTGGGCTGAGCTACCCAAAAGGCAGTACATCAAATGTTTGTAACAGCCTTCCCCAATCTCAGGGGTCTCCAGATGCATCAATTTTGAATCCCAAAATCTCCCAGCCAGCACTGCCATTGCTAAGAATTCTGGGATTTGAAGTCCACATATCTGGACGACACCCAAGTTGGGAAAAGCTGCTTTATAATGCTCTCCATTCCTCTGGATTAGTGTTTCTCGGCCTTGTCAACTTTAAGTTATGTGGACTTCAACTCCCAGAATTCCCCAGCCAGCTTGGTAGCTGGAGAATTCTTGGAATTA
The DNA here is from genome assembly GCA_003457575.1 of Thermophis baileyi. Taxonomy (NCBI): domain Eukaryota; kingdom Metazoa; phylum Chordata; class Lepidosauria; order Squamata; family Dipsadidae; genus Thermophis; species Thermophis baileyi. Next base: position 377,407 of record QLTV01002115.1, on the reverse strand, counting down.
AAGTCCACAAAGCTTAAAGTTGGTGAGATTGAGAAACACTGCTCTGGATTTAGGCATATATTCTCTGCAGCAAGACTTAGGTAGAGGTGCCAGTTGCAGGTAAAGGGCTTATGCTGCAACCAAAAGTTGGCACCAACCAGACTTATCCTCCAACTGGGGACGTGTATGCAATAAAAATGGCATTGTCTATCTACAAAGAGTGACAGCAGAAATTTTGGGGGACTCATTAAGTTTTGCAAAAGAAAGAAGTATACCCCTCCTCACTTCTAAAAACAGGCACAACATGCAATAATAGCAATAGCACTTAGACTTATATACCGCTTCATAGTGCTTTACAGCCCTCTCTAAGCGGTTCACAGAGTCAGCATATTGCCCCCAACAATCTGGGTCCTCATTTTACCCACCTCGGAAGGATGGAAGGCTGAGTCAACCTTGAGCCGGTGAGATTTGAACCGCTGAACTGCAGCTAGCAGTCAGCTGAAGTAGCCTGCAGTGCTTCACTCTAACCACTGCGCCACCTCGGCTCTTGTTTGTTTAAATGTTTACAATCAGTGGGGGTGGGCAACAGAGAAAGGAAATGAAAAACAATCAAATGGATTGTTCCTATTTAAATAAATAGTAACCTAAATAATAACCTATTTATTTATTTGTTTGTTTGTTTGTTTGTTTGTTTGCTTGCTTGCTTGCTTATTTATTTACTTATTTGATTTATAAGGCCGCCTCATGCTTGGATGGATGACATACCGCATAAAACTACTCAACTGCAAAAATACTAGCAGTAAAAACAGTATGGTAATTGGAATAAGAGTAGTAGCAGTGATAATAATAATAAATGATGAAGCTGCTATATAGGGCATTAAGATCTCAAAGTGGGAACATTCGTAGCTGTCTTATTTTCTATATCAGCTTTCCTAACCTGTGGCCTTTCAAGTGAATACAAAAAGTAACACCCAGGACTCTCAGGTAGCATGTTTAACTTCTAGCCATCTAAGTATACCCAACAGTAGGGATATTTGGATTTGTAGTTCAACTATATCCAGAGGTTTGGATGTTTCCCATCCTTCCACAAAGCCTCTTGACTTGGGCCTGGTTCATTCGTTCTTTGAATAAAGGTTAAGATGTCATCACAGTGCCTTAAATGGATTACTTTCCTAAGAGGAAACAGTCACTATCTGGCAGCCTAATGGCTTGCCAGTTCTCCCATCTGTTAAATCCAACCCTTTGGATCTTCCATCCACCCAGCCATACAAGCAGGGAACTGGCCAAAAGGTCCCCCAAACCGCTTGGCAAACCCAATTCCCAAGGGAAATCAAGGCTATTCCTTACTATAAAGCACATCAAAGACTTCTTCTACCATCTTCCTGAGGAGATAAACATCTGATCCCTGATCTGGGGAGATCCGAGGAATTGTCCGCCCAAAATCTTTTGCCTTCTTCTGGCCGTCCAGATCATGCTCTTTGCTCTGCTGGACTCCTGCCGGCAGGGAGATAGCAGGAGAGAGAGAGAGAAAAGATGACAAACCAGGAGATGCTGTGTTATTATTAGTCAGTTCTTCAGTTTTAGGGCAGAGCTGTTATTTATGATGGATATATGCAAAACGCAGAATCCCCTATTTGATACTCTATGACAGTGATGATGAACCTTTTTTGGTTCGCGTGCCAAAAGGGGGGGAGTGCGGGGAGGTCACGAGCGCGCGTGCCCACACCCATAATTCCATGCAGCCCCCCCACGCATGCGTGCATGACCCCCCCTCCCCCGCTCCTGGCACGCGATGGCATGCCCGTTTTTCGCTCTCACCAGGCTTCAGAGCCTTTCTAGGAGCCTGGGGAGGGTGAAAACGGCCTTCCCCACCCCCCCAGAGGCCCTCCGGAGGCAGAAAATGGCCCGTTTGCCAACTTCCGGTTGGACCGGAAGTCCCATTTTTTGGCTCTCCCCAGGCTTCAGAGCCTTTCTAGGAGCCTGGGGAGGGCGAAAACAGCCTCCCCCCCCCCGAGGCCAGAAATGGCCTGTTTCAAGTTGGGAAACGGGCCATTTGTGGCCTCCGGAGGGCCTCCAGGGGGGTGGGGAAGGCGGTTTTTGCCTTCCCCAGGCTCCTAGAAAGGCTCTGGAGCTTGGGGAGAGCAAAAAACGGGCCTTCCCCACCCCCTCCGGAGGCTGGAAACAGCCTGTTTCCCAACTCCCAGTGGGCCCAGAAGGCCCGAAAATCAGCTGGCCGGCACGCACATGCACGCCAGACCTGAGCTCGTGTGCCCACCGATATGGCTCCGTGTGCCACTTGTGGCACGCGTGCCATAGGTTCGCCATCACGGCTCTATGAGTTTGGATGATACCCTGTGACATCACTACCAAGCCTATCCGCAATCCCACCCCCATCATTTCATTCCTTGGAATCTGCCTACCAATTGATTTACATGTTGGTTTTCTCTCATGTTCTCCCCTTAAAGCAAGCACGGGGAACGTTGACTCTTCAGCTATTGCTGAACTACAACATCCAGTGGCCTCAGCTAATGGAGCTCAATAATGAGACATACTGGGAGTTGTAGTTCAAGGCTTTTTCCAAACTAACACACAAACATGACCAGACATCATAGGTAGATTTTCTCCATGATGATCTGTCTGCAATCAGGCCATTTAGGTCTTCCGATTCATCTATAGGTATTGTCATCCATTACCTTGGAGAAAGACAGGTGACTGCAGCTGCTTCAAATAGAGGCAAGAGAATCAGTGTAAGGATTGGCAACACGCACTGTAAATGTCATGCCAATATAATTTTCTGCTCACTCATGAACCTGGAAAAGCCCTGAGAGGCTGTATTTAGACCCCAAACTTGCTTCATCAGTCATGGGGAAACAATGCATCTTTGGGTTCAGAGATCTGTATATTGGTACATCCATGCAAAGAGTACATACACTTTATTGAAATGTGTTGTCTTTCTCCTTGTCCCATATTACATTATTATAGCACTGACCGTCATCAATAGTATCATGATGATACTATTAGACAAATTATTTTGAATTTGTCTAAGATTAAACAGATCACAAAGGTACACTAATAATTACATAAATTTACATAAAAGGTAGTAAATAAATTGCCCATGAAAAATATAATTAAATATAAAACCTAGTATTTCATGATAATATAGGAACTTTATTTAAAAAACCAATCTATAACAATTTGCTTAGGTGTGTGTTTTATTGTCAAGGATTCTCCACTTCCTTTTATTTTAAAACCACTAGTCTGACAGGCTAAAGGGGAGAAAGATACTATCTATTATTATACCAACCACTCCAGGCATTATTCCGAATTATCTCTCATGGTTTTAATTTAGAAACTCAGACTATAAATTATCTTATCTGTTCATTCCTCCATCCCTCCATCCATTCATTCATTCATTACCTAGAGAGTCTTTTAAGAATATCATGGATAGCCAAGAAAACAATGATTGCCATCACAGAAGAAATCAGTCCAGTGTTCTTCCTCAATGCACAAATTACCAAGGTGAAATTATCATTATCTTATGACACATTATGCAAAGACCTGGCTCTATTGTTAAGTCTATAGTGTTGTCTACATGGCTGCAAAGAGTCAACAGTGACATGATGACACATAATCATCATCAATATTTCTTTACCACCTTATTTCTCGAAGACTCATAATTTCTATGCTGTCTCATCAAACAATTCCAACTGACATACAGTGATATAAACAGACAGAAGAACATAAATCTATCGGGAACAATACAGTAACATCCCCAATCAAGTATCAGTTAAATGAACTAATTAATTACATCAGGAATTAATAACAAGACTCTTCAAACAACCCGGATGACAGATTCACAGAATGACCTCGAAGTCTAGTTTTTATGAGGCCAAGGAATGCAAAGGATATTCTAGCTATCTACATCTACTAAAGGAACAAATGTGATTAAGTACAGAGATATAAATGGGAAGCAACAGTAAAAATATCAGACAGATGACAGCCATGGAAGCATTTAAATTATAACTGTTTCTTCACAACACTATTACAGTTAAACATTGCCTCTGTTACTGACAGCAATGTCAGGATAAGATAATTGAAACCACTTCACATCCAGGATCTACATCAGCTTATCCAGCCAGCTGTCCTCCAACCACATTGGAAAACAACACACTTCATCCTAATAAACAAGATACTTGGAGGTGTCTTGTAATTATAATGTAGCCCGATCTTCCTGAAGAATGCCAAATTGAGAAGTGCCGTTGGCTTACCTGAACGGTCTTCTCTGTGCGCTGCGAAGAGAGTCCAAGCAATGGGTTAATCTCGGTCAGATGATCGGGGACTGAGTTATTCATAGATTGAAGCACGCCCTCTGTGCACCACTGGTGAAAGCCCACCAGTTTCAAAAACGAAGAAGATCAAGGAGGACGTGCAGAAAGGCCAAAGGAACCCTGGACCGTATCAGCCAGGGCGGGTTTGGACTCTCTACGCAGCGCACAGAGAAGACTGTTCAGGTAAGCCAACGGCACTTCTCCTGTGCGCTGCTACGAGAATCCAAGCAATGGGATATACCCAAGCTCAAGAGTCATGGGCAGGAGAAGGCCGGTCCAGGGAGGACACAGTAGAGCAGACTTGCTGAAGCACCCACCTACCGAAGGCCGCCTCGGCAGAAGCAAAGGAGTCCAGTTTATAGTTCTTAACAAAGGACGAAGGAGTGGACCACGTGGCCACCCGACAGATGTCTTTGAGCGAGGCCTGCATGGCCCAGGCCGCCGAAGTGGCCGCGCTGCGAGTGGAGTGCGCTGTTAGATGGGGCGGTACTGGTCTGGCTTGGGATTCATAAGTGTGGGCAATGCACGCCTTAATCCATCTACTAAGAGTTGGAGACGACACCTTACGGCCCATGGACGCCGGTTGGAACGCCACAAAGAGAGCCTCTGATCGCCGAAACGAAGCAGTGCGTCTGATATAGATCCGAAGGGCCCTCCAGACATCGAGCTTATGACAGCGATGTTCCAACGGATGATGAGGGTTGGAACAGAAGTCCGGGAGAATGACCTCCTGAGCCCGGTGGAAGCAGGAGTTCACCTTCGGGATGAAGGACGGATCGAGACGAAGGACCACTCTGTCCGGATGGAAGCGACATAAATCCTCCCTCACCAAAAGCACCGCCAGCTCGGAGACCCGTCTAGCCGAGGTGATGGCGACCAGGAAGGCCGTCTTGATGGACAGGAAACGGAGGGAGACCGTGCGCAGGGGCTCGAACGGCGAAGAGGTGAGTGAGTCCAATACAAGCGACAAGTCCCAAGTAGGGTATCTGTGAACGGTTGGAGGCCTCAAATTGGTCGCACCCCTGAGGAAACTGCGAATGCTCGGATAGTAAGACAAAGACCGCAAGTTGTCCACTTTGATGACAATTGACAAGGCAGCAACTTGGCGACGCAGTGTGTTAGCAGCCAGTCCCTTCGTAAGGCCTGCTTGAAGAAAAATGAGGATCTGCGGAATGGAAGGAGCCAGGGGATCGAATTGCGACTGGCAGCAAAAGGAGCTATAGGCCGCCCATGTGGAATCGTAAATACGGCGTGTACGTAAATACGACGCCTGAATGGTGATGATGACGTTGTCCGGCAGATTGTCCACTCTCAGGAGCTCCCCCTCAAGTGCCAGACGGTCAGATGCAGCCATTGGAGCTCTGGGTGGAGAAGACCCCCCTGACTGAGGGAGATCCTGGAGTCCAGAATCCGCCACGGGGGGGGGATACCGAAAGTTCCACTAGGTCCGCATACCAAGGGCGACGGGGCCAATGGGGCACGACGAAGAGGATGTCCGCGTTCTTCGCCATCAACTTCCGGATTACACGTGGTATGAGGGGAAGGGGCAGGAACGCATATAGCAGCCCCGGGGGCCAGGGACTGCGGAGGGCATTGACCCCCTCCGCTCCTGGAGCTGGAAACCTGGAGTAGAACCTCGGTAACTGTGCGTTGATGGGAGTTGCAAACAAATCCACTTGTGAGCGGCCAAACCTCTGGCAGAGATCCTGGAACAGCGTGGGATGAAGCTGCCATTCCGCCGGGTCCACCGTGGCACGACTCAGCCAGTCCGCCTGCTGATTGTGGACCCCCGAGATGTGTTCTGCTCTGAGAGACAGAACATGCGACTCTGCCCAGCAACCGAGGTTCTCCGCTTCCCGCATGAGGCGTCTTGACCTCGTGCCCCCCTGCCGATTGATGTGGGAGCGGGTGGCTACAATGTCCGTGAGGACAAGAACGTGACAATTCAGGAGAGTGGATTCAAAATGTCTTAAGGCCAGTGCCACTGCCCGCAGTTCCAGCAAGCTGATGTTGGCGTTGGCTAGGTCTGCCAGAGTCCAGCGGCCCTGGGCCAATAGAGACCCTGTGTGAGCTCCCCAGGCGAAAAGGCTGGCATTGGTTGTGACAGTCACTCTGGTGGGTTCTAGGAAGGAACAGCCCTTCAGTAGAGCCGGAGAGGACCACCAGGCCAGGGAGCGAAGGACAACGGGTGACACCGAGACCACGGTGTTGGAATGGCTGGTGCTGAGACATTGGAATGGGAGGAGACTCCACTGGAGCGGCCGAGCATGCAAACGTGCCCAGGGAACTATTCCAATGCATGAAATAAGCTTGCCCAGGAGTTTGGAAAGCATTGACACAGGCACTCGACGGAGATGGCAAACCGTCGCAATGAGGGAGACGATACGGTCCCTGCGTTCGGGAGATAAGAACACCTCGCATGTCACGGTGTCTATGATGGCCCCGAGGTGCAGCAAGGAGGTGGTCGGTGTCAGGTGACTTTTGGCAAAGTTCACCAAGAAGACGTGAGTCTGCAGCGTCTGGACCGTATGACGGAGGTCGTCGTATGCCCGTTGGGGCAACGTCGATTGAATTATTATGTCGTCCAGATAACATCGGAGACGTAATGGACGAGCCCAAAGAGATGCCGCCACCACGTCCAGTAGTTTGGTGAAGGTTCTGGGGGCCGAAGAAAGGCCAAATGGAAGGGCTCGGTATTGATAGTGAGCCCCCCTGTAGTAAAACCTCAGAAACCTCTGGTGGGATGGGCATACTGGAACATGGAAGTACGCCTCCTTGAGATCGATAGAGGTGAGCCAATCTCGATGTCTGATGCACCCCAAGATGGATTTTAGGGAGTGCATCTTGAAGCGCTTGTATGCTACGAAGACATTGAGCTGCTTCAAGTTGAGGATGGCTCTCCATCCCCCCGAGTTCTTTGGTACTAGGAAGAGAATGGAATAAAATCCTAGCCTCTCTTGACCCAGGGGCACCCTCTCTATGGCCGCTATCTGTAGAAGATGGTGGATCTCTGCTTCCATCAACGCATGTTTGGTGACGTCATGCGGAACGGAGCATCGGACAAATCTGGTGGGAGGACGGGCGACAAACTCGATCCTGAGGCCGAGGCAGATGGTCTGAACGGCCCATGAGTCCGAAGACGTTGTCTCCCATTGGGTGGCGAAATATTGGAGCCTGCCCCCGATGGGAACTTCCACTAAGGAGTCATTTGGACCTCCTGAAACCCCTAGATCCAGAGCCCCTGAAGGGACATCTGCTCTGGGAAAAGGGGCGGCCCCTGTCTCTGGTGTTAGAACGGTTTTGACTGTCGGACCCCTGGTAATATGACCTCTGGGGTTGGGGACCCCCAAAGGAAGACTCAGACCGAAAGGGCTGTCGTCTGAAAAATGGAGTGGAGCGTCGGTCAGCTCTTCTGTGAACCCTGGGAAGCACTTTGCGCTTGTCCCTATCCTCCACGAGGATAGCGTCCAGCAATTCGCCAAAGAGTCGTGTGCCGGAGAAGGGCGCAGCTGCGAGACGCCATTTTGAACGCGTGTCAGCTGACCAATTGCGCAGCCATAGCATTCTGCGAGACGTGACAGTCGCCCCCATAGCCCGAGAAGCGAACTTGGCCACATTGAGTGTTGCATCGGCGGAGAATTCTGCCGCCGCCAACAATTTAGTGAGATCCTGGCGGAGATGGGTGTCTTCGGCTTCCAGGCGAGACTGCATCTCTCTAATCCACATGATGGATGTGCGGTTAAAGAAGGATGCAGCCGTGGCCGCCCTGACAGACCAAGCCGCCGCTTGGTGAGACTTCCACAGGATGGATTCAGCCTTACGGTCATCAGGTTTAAGGCCTTCTGCTACCTCAGATGGCATCACCGCCGAAGACACCAGATTCGCGATGGGAGTATCCACCGTCGGGAGCTGCAGGAGGTCATCAATATCCGGACCAAAGCCGTAGAACCTACGCTCCATCGAGGTATGACCAGGTGCGGCGGCCGGCTGTCCCCAGGCCCTCTTGATAGTCTCGATGAACAACTTGGAAGAAGGCAAAAACTCGGTCTCTCTTTCCGGCTCAGAGAAAAGGCCCGCCGCTGGGTCAATTCCCACAGATTGGTCAGCTGACTGGGCAGCTACGCCCAGATTGGCAGTGAGCTTGGCCTTGCGTAATAAAGTCTTAAAGAGAGCCGGCTTAAAGAGTCCCGTAAAAACCGGTTGCTCTGGGATGATACCTTCATCATCAGAAAACTCCTCCTCAAGAACACTGCCTTCGCCATGCAACGATGTCTCGCCATGCAAAGATGTCTCACCCACGTCAGAAAAATGGCAGGTGAAATCATCGGCAGCTTGAGGCCAGGCACCCTGCAAAGGGGCTGGAACAGTGGAGTAGGCCGAGTTCTGTTGAATGCCCATTGCAATGCCCTGAGAAAAGGCATTAGCAATCATATCTTGCAACGCTGGAGGAAGCTGTTGCCATGCATCCCCCCCGGCGGAGGCCCGCCGCTGTGGGGGTGAAGGATGCCACAGGAGTAGCCCTACCGGAGACAGGAGTGGTCACTGAGGCAATGGCGCCACTGGTCTGGTGAACTTGAGCAGAAGTCTCCTCAGCATGCATAATCTGAGCCCCTGATTGGTGACCAATCTGCCTCAGGAGCCGTGCCTGTGACCAGTTGTTGATTGCCAGATAGAGCAGATGGTAAAGGCAGAGATGGTTGAGTAACCTGAAGCTGCTGTTGGGCTAAAGGCTGAGGAGATGTCTGCAGAGGCATAGACAGCGAGGCCTGTTTTTGGGCCTTCTCGAACTGCTTTTCTAATGCTCTGAGTCTGCGCTCTGCGTCTTTCATTGATGCCACAGAAGTAGAGGACTCAGCAGAATGGCTCTTAGAAGAGACCTTCTTTGGGGCAGTAGCGCTGGATGACTGCTTATCAGCAGCTTCCTTGGCCTTGTCTGCCATTTTAAAGGGCTGTAATCAATGTGGTTTGAGGGCCACGAGATCTGGGCCAGAGTATAGCCGGGGCAGGGACTCCAATAGGGCCAGGCAATGGGAAGGGAAGCCTCCCGAAATGGCTGGAGGGCTCAGCACTCACCCAGCCTCTACAAGGGCTCCTTTGAAGGAAGGCTGCTCAGGTGCAGGCAACGAGGCACTTCACGGAGCTCAAAAAACCCACGCGAGCGAGGAGACGAGCAGCCAAAGCAATGGAGCGATATTCAGCAGTTTAAAATGGCCACCGGAACTCAGGAGCCCTCAAAATGGCTGCCGGCACTAGATGGGTCAAACGACTCAAAGAACGGCCAAACAAAATGGCCACCGGCACCGACGACAGCAGCCGAGACTGCAATGATCGCCTGCCTATCAGAAGAGGTTAGCAATCTGCCCGGCAACAGGCAAGGCAGCTCGATACAGCCGGAATGGCTCAGCCCGAAACAGAAGCGCCCACAGCACTGAGGAAACAAGAGCGAAGTCGCTCTCCCGATACACCCAATGCCGGCCGAAAAGGGCGATCCCCGGTAAGCCAGGGGATTCCCTAAACCACGTGGTCGTTAGAACGGCCCCAGAATGTAGCGCTCGGCACGGGAGCAGCCAGGAATGATGAGCCCAAACGGGAGTATAGCCCCACGAGGCAGTGACTCCAGGATAAGTGGCACAGAAGGGGGTATAGCCCCGCGGGGCAGGGACCCCAGACAAGGCAGCAAGAATGAGTATAGCCCCTTGGGGCAGGGACTCCAACCGCCACATAGACAAGAATAAGGGGGCGGCGGTTCTTGTCAGTGTACCGACTTACCGGCACACCCCAGGCAGTGCAAATACCGTGTTTCCCCGAAAATAAGACAGGGGCTTATATTTTTTTGACCCCCGAAATATGGCCTCGGCCTTATTATCGGGGGGGGGGCTTATTATTTTGGGGGTGCAGTAGGCGGCGAGCGTGGGTCTACATGTCCCATCGCCGCTGCCTCGCCTCCCCTCCCTGCCGCCACCGCCTCGTGGAGCAGGACTCAGCAAGGCTTGTTGTGCCGTTGCATGCACGAACTGCAGGCCTGCCGCAAACTTCATCATACTGGCACAGCTAGGGTCCTGCTGCCGTTGGTGCATGCAACGGCACAACAGGCCTTGCAGAGTCCTGCTCCACGAGGCAGCGGCGGTGGCGTGACGAGTCTCACAGAGACTCATTTCTGGCAGGTGGAACATGTTGGGCCGTGAGACTACCTGGGACTTGTAGCTCCGTTGCGTTCCTCGGTGTTGTGTCCACTGACCCTCCCCCACCTCTGGCTCTCCAGCGAAACGGGAGGGAGAAAAAACTCGCGGGCTGCCTGAGGAAGCCAAGCTCACAGTCAAACTTCTAGCCAGGCTCAGCGGCAGAAGCAGCCAGGCACGCGCTTGTCTCTTCCAAACCCTCTCTCTCTCGGCGCGGGGGGGGAGCGCACGTGAGACACAGCGCC
>QLTV01002115.1:272836-312567 GCA_003457575.1 Thermophis baileyi | reverse complement strand
TAGTGCAGTGACGGCGAACCTTTTTTTGCTCGGGTGCCAAAAGGGCATACACATCCATAATGCACTGCCCTCCCCCCTGCACATGTGCACACAACACCCCCTGCACTGCCCCCCCACGCATGCGCGCAGACCTCACTGAAGCCTCCGGACTTCCGGTAGGCCCGTTGTGCCGTTTTTTGCCCTTCCTTTCAGAGGAAAGCCTCTGAAACCTGTGGATGGCGAAAAACGGGCCCAACTGGCCTACCGGAAGTTCGGAAACGAATTTCCAGTAGGCCCGTTATGTCCGGTTTTCACCATCCACAGGCTCTGGAGGCTTTCCTGAAGCCTGGGGAAGGTGAAAACGGCCCCCCCGCCCTCTGGAAGGCCAAAAATCAGCTGGCCAGCGTGCACATGCGCGCTGGAGCGGACATAGGGCAATGCCTCGCGTGCCCTCAGATATGGCTCTGCTTGCCACCTGTGGCACACGTGCCATAGGTTCGCCATCACGGCACTAGACCATTTATTAAAAACTGTAATAATAATATTGAAAACAATGTGGATGCTTTCACACGATTTCATAGACTTCAAGAGAGAAGCCTTACAGGTAATCCTCAAATTACGGCCAGTTGCTTTGTGGCCACTCAGTGTTACATCGGACACCTCCCCCCCCCACAACACAATTCCAAAGTTCCAAGAGCTGACACACACACCCCATAGTCACATGACCAGATTTGGGCATTGGGCAACCGCAATTTAGGCAGCATTCTGATGGTGATATAATAAAGATAATGCTTCTTTTAAACACGAGTTTTTACAAGGTACTATACTGTATTTACTAAGTTTTGAGAGAAAGTAGTGGACTATATAAATATGACTCTGAGACAAATGCTAAAAATTTCAAAGGTTGATATTCTCTTGAATTAAATACTTATTACATGGAATTTGACAACTTGACAATGGATTCTCTGTGCCCTTATTAGGACCAAAAGACTAATACTGCAGCATTGGAAAGATAAATATATGGCCCCATTTACTCAGTATATTAAATACCTGATGACCTATGAACTGACTGCCTGCAAACATAAAGTTTGTATGGACAAGTACAATGAAATATGGAATTAATTCATACAAAATATAGTAGGTTAAAATAAAATGATAGTTATATAAATGTATAATAGGAGCTGCACTGGCTTCCTATTGGTCTCCGGGCACAATTCAAGGTGTTGGTTATTACCTTTAAAGCCCTATATGACTCAGGGCCAGGTTATCTTCGAGACCGCCTTCTGCCACATAGCTCCCAGTGACCGGTAAGATCCCACAGGGTTGGGCTCCTCCAGGTCCCGTCAGCTAAACAGTGCCGGCTGGCGGGCCCACGGGGGAGGGCCTTCTCTGTGGCTGCTCCGGCCCTCTGGAACCAGCTACCCCCTGATATCCGGACTACCCCCAACCTGCTGACCTTCCGGAAAGCAGTGAAGACCTGGCTGTTCCGGCAGGCTTGGGGCCGTTGATCTCGCCTCTGTAATGGGCGAGGTCCGGCCATGAAACGGGATGTATGAGTTTTTAACTGTGTTTAAGTGTTTTTATTATGGTTTCTTTTAATGGTTTTTTATATTGTTGTGAGCCGCCCAGAGTCCCTTGGGAGTTGGGCGGCATACAAATTTAATAAATAATAATAATAATGCTGCCCTTCCTAGATATCCTCATTAGCAGAGGAAATGATGGCAAATTAGAAACACAAGTTATTGAAAAACCAACCACACTAGCCAATTGCTCCATTACTGAAATAGCAACCCAATCTCCCACAAGATGAGCCGTGTAAGAACATTATTCAGATGAGCATAAATACATTGCAGCAATCCAGAACACCAGAAAAAGGAAATTCTGTGGCTGCTCCGGCCCTCTGGAACCAGCTACCCCCTGAGATCCGGACCACCCCCACCCTGCTGGCCTTCCGGAAAGCGGTGAAGACCTGGCTCTTCTGGCAGGCTTGGGGCCGTTGATCTCGCCTCTGTAATTGGTGAGGTCCGGCCATGAAACGGTATGTATGAGTTTTTAACTGTTTTTGTTTTTATTATGGTTTCTTTTAATGGTTTTTTATATTGTTGTGAGCCGCCCAGAGTCCCTTGGGAGTTGGGCGGCATACAAATTTAATAAATAAATAAATAAATAAATAGTATTACAAATACACACGCACTTGAATAATATTTATATTAGATAAATATACAGTATATAGAATTGTAACAGTTGACTGTTTTAATGGTATATTATACTTTGTTTCTTTTTCCACTCTTTTCAAAAGGACTTTTTATGCAGTGTTGTTTTTTCTTGAGAATGTATGTATTTGGATCATAATTTTGTTTGTGTTCTTTTCTTTTTCCTGTTACTATTTAATTTAAAATAAGAATAGTAATAAAAAATCATTTTGGCTTCTGGCAAGATGAAAAAACACATGAAATATGTTCTTGAACAATGAACGTTTTTGGATTGCCAATTATATAGAAAAAAAATAATTTGCCTGTTGTTTTGGCTTTAATGATGTGGGCAAATATCAGAAACCAAACTGCTGACAGCATAGCAATAAGCAGTAGAGTTGCTACGGTAGTATCTGGGTTTTAAGGAGCTGTTCCAAGCACAGCTTCAGCTGGTGTTTCAGAGTTTTTTAACAATTCAAAAAGTTGTCTAGGGAAGCCTTGAGCTCTAAGGGGTTTGAACCCAGATAAATAGAAGAGCCAGTTTGGTGCAATGGTTAAGGCACCAAGGTATAAACCAGGGGACTGGGAGTTGTAGTCCTGCCTTAGGCACAAAGTAGCTGGATGACCTTGGCACACTGTTTCTCTGTCCTAAGAAGCAGGCAATGGCAAATCACTTCGGAAAATCTTTGCCAGGGAAACAGCAGGAATTTGTCCAGGCAGTTCAGGAGTCAACAACTGATTCAATAGCAATAGCAATAGCAATAGCAATAGCACTTAGACTTATATACCGCTTCACAGTGCTTTACAGCCCTCTCTAAGCGGTTCACAGAGTCAGCTTATTGCCCCCAACAATCTGGGTCCTCATTTTACCCACCTCGGAAGGATGGAAGGCTGAGTCAACATTGAGCCGGTGAGGTTTGAACCGCCAAACTGCAGCTAGCAGTCAGCTGAAGTAGCCTGCAGTGCTGCACTCTAACCACTGCGCCACCTCGGCACAGTGAATCAATGAACTGATTCACATGCACATCAGGAGTGCACTTCAAAATTTTTAGCAAGGGGTTCACGCCCGGTTGCTGTGTGGGCGTGGCCATGGTGGGCCTGGCCTAGTTAGCCTCCTGCACCATGGCGGGGGTGTGTGTGTGTTTCCTCGAGCCTCCAAGAGGATGAAAATGGCCTTCCCAGGTTTCCAGCCTTACCAAACTTCCGGTAGGCCCATTTTTTGCCCTCCCCGAGCCTCTGTGCACACCCTGCACTTACCTGCATCCAAATTGGGGACTCCTGGGAGGGGAGGGGAGGGCGGGGCCAGCCAGGAGTGGGATTTGGGGGTTCTCCGAACTGCACAGAAGCTTAGCTAGAGGTTCTCCTGAATCCCTGCGAACCCCCAGCAGCCCACCCCTGATGCACATACATGCACACACAAAGAGGTGAACTGCTATTTCATGGTGATTCTGAACATATATTTCCTGCAAAAATCACAACTGGAAACAAACGGTGGTTCAGACACCTCTTTTCCTATTTCCCCAATTCAAGTTCAATCAATCTATTTACAAGCCAAAAGTTGTAAAGAGATTTTTCACAATTAGCCCCAAATTAAGAAACACTGTTCTAGAATACCAGCCATTTTTTTGAAAAAAATTGGGGGGCAGTTGAAGATACAACCCATGCATATCACAAAGGGACAGTTTAAATACCTGTCACTTGCAGAAAACAAACAGGTAAGAGTCCCCTCCACAAAAGGATTGGAGTGGGAGAGGAGGCTGTAAAAAAGAACTTTTCAGTTAGGCTAGGTAGGTCTTGAAGGGCCAACTAAATAGGCACATAGTGATGGTCATCTGGGAAAAACTGTAAATGGAAGTACAATCTATCTGTAGGACGCTAGATTGGCTCAGTACAAACATGGGCACCCATCAAGGAAAGGAAAGAGGGAAAGTGTCATCACACAATGCCATCACAAAAAGGATGTGTATTATGTGTGTTGCAATTGACACAAGTTACATACAGGTAGTCCTTGACATATGATCACGGCCCATTACAGTCATAAGTCGTAATGGCTGTAAGACTTGATGATTTTGCAAACTTTTTTTGCACCACTTGTGAAGCAATCACCGTGATTGTAAAGCAAACACTGCAGTCATTATGTGGTTCGCTATTGCCACAGTTTTGTCAAAAGTCAAAAGAGCCAGTTTTCAGCAAAACCATCATAAAACATGACTGTAGGACACTATAAACAGCCATAAATCCAAAGTGCAAAGAAGAGCAACTAAGATGATCAAGGGCCTGGAGACCAAAACGTATAAAGAACAGTTACAAGAATTGGGTATGGCCAGTCTAGAGAAAAGAAGGACTGGGGTGAAATGATAGCAGCGTTCCAGTATTTGAGAGGCTGCCACAGAAAAGTGGGGGGTCAACTTATTTTCCAAAGCACCAGAAGGCAAGACAAGAAATAATGGATGGAAACTAAGCAAGGTGAGAAGCAACCTGGAATTAGAGAAACTTCCTAACAGTAAGAACAATTAATCAGTGGAACAACTTGCCTCTAGAAGTTGTGGATGCTCCAACACTGGAGGTTTTTTAAGAAGAGATTGGGCAGCCACTTGTCTCAAATGGTATAGGTTCTCCTGCTTGAGCAGGGGTTGCAGCGGTGGGTTGCTCCCGGTTCGGCCCGGTTGAGTGAACCAGTAGCGGCAGCGAGAGGCTCCACCCACCCACCCGGGATGTTTCTGTGCATGCGCAGAAGCGTCGCGCGAGCGTGCGAGCGAACTGGTAGCAACGGGATTGAGAACCCACTACTGAGGGGTTGGTCTAGAAGATCTCCAAGGTCACTTCCAACTCTATTCTGATTGATTGATTGATTGAAATGTGCCCAAAATTCAATCAAGTGACTGTGGTGGGGAACTGAATCTGGGTTGTAAGTCCCTTTTTTGGGGTCGGTTGTATCTTTGAACTGTCATTAAACAAATCGGTTATAAGTCATGGACTACTTGTAATTTGTGTCACTTTCAAACTTATGACCCATCTCATAAGCTATTGTTCTGGATACCCATGATAACAAAATCTAATCTCCTCCCATACCTTTTGAAAGATTGGCCAACAACAGAAAAGGTACAGTAGAATCTAAAGAAAAAGTATGCAGTTTAGATATCATGGTGGTAAAGTACAAGAAGAAAGTTCAACATTTATTTAATGATCCTAGATTCTAGGATCACTCCAGCGGTGGGTTGCTCCCGGTTGGGCCCGATTCTTAGAGCCGGTAGCGGCGGCGGGAGGTTCCGCCCACCCGCCCGGGATGCTTCTGCGCATGTGCAGAAGTGGCGCGCGCGTGCACAAGTGTGAACCGGTAGTAAAGGGTTTTAGAACCCACTACTGGATCACTCCCACCAACACTGACAAGACAAGCCACCAGAAAATAAGCTGACAGCAAACCCCACTCCTCACTAACATTGATGATGTTGCCTAGTTTAGGTAATGAAACGTCTTGAAGAAAACAACCAAGCTCAGAGAGCACCAAGGACCCTTCTTTTCAACCCTGAGCTACAAATATTCTCCTTTATTGGTAGTAATGTTCATAGATAGCAGCGCTGCATAAAAAACAAGAGAAGATCCTGGACCAGTTAAATAAAATTTCAATGGTTTAGCATGCTGTGTGAACTAGGTCACTTTGCTTTGTTTGGGGAGAGCTCATAATATTATGTGGATATGACAATGGGGTTTTGTTAACTCTGGTTCGGTCGTTTTGCTTAGCCTAGTGTTCGTTGACCAGATGCTGCTCCAAAGTTCACAAAGAGGACATAACTGTGGTTGCTCAGGTTCCTTCTCAATAGTTCAAAGGGATATTCCTCTGAAGATTTATTCCAGGGTATCAAAAGAGAAGCCAGAGGGGGAAAAATGATGCCACAAATCACTCACTCACGTACATGAAGTGTCACCTTTTAAAGCTAACATTTGTGGCAATCCAGGCAGAAAATAAAACCGGCTTCTGATTGATTAATTAATTAACTTCTTTGCAAAAAGAGCAGAAATGTTGATTTTTGACTTTTCAAAATCCAATACTACCAACTGCCTTGATCAGTGACCATTCCAAGTTACGACAGCACTGAAAAAGTAGGTTTAGGACCAGTCCTCAAACTTGTGGATGTCGCACCATCCTGTCATCCCATGACCTTGACTCAAAGGCTTCACGACCAGTGTGCATTTATGACAATTGCAGTGTCCAGCAATCCCATGATCAGCATTTCTGATCTTCCCAGCTGTCTTCCAGAAAAGTCAATGGAGAAACCAGCAGGAAGTCACAAGTCAAGGTCACATGACCTCATCATATAACCACCCACAGTGATTTGTTTAACAACTGCAGCAGAATTGATGTTGTCAGTGCAACACAGTCATTGCATTTTATATTCACGATGTTTGACAGTCCCACTTGCAGTTGATAAATGAGGACTACAATGTTGTCAATGCTTTCCAAATGTTTGAGCAATACTTTTCATGTGTTCATTTTTGCTTTCCCTCTCCTTTTAGTATATTTAGTGTTTTAAATTTCAGTAAAATCAATTAAATTAAGGTTTGTCTCAAGTTGAGATTTTACTGCAAATTATGCCCTTTTACATCAGTTACTTAATTAATCAAATGATGTAAATTACTATGAAGAAGCATTTGGATTTAACAGACACTTGGATTTAATGGACATGGCTTCTTCCTGAATGGTCCGTTACAGTGAGAATTTACTTACATATGATGTGTTTTATTTTCTAACCTACTTTCAGATATTTTGCTAGGAAGTGGTATAAATATTAACACCAATTATTATTCCAAGAATCTTTTAAAAATGAGGAATTCTGCCAACTACAGTTTGAAATTCCAGGAAGATACTAAGGTGAAGATGCCTGATGGGATTTGAGTTTTTCTTCTATTTATGCCACAATTTGCAGCAACACCCTCAGAATCAGCATTAAACCCCACCCCACTAATTCTCCTTTATTAATACAATCAAACACACATTCTAATAATGTTTCATGCCTTGCTAACGCTATCTTCACCCTGTTCTAGTTGCAACATCCTTAGCTTTGATGGCATTATTGCTACAGAGTTTCATAAAAGTTTGGCAGAGCTTCTCACATTCTAAGACAAGAAACCTGAGCTGAATAAAAGATATGAAAATAATAAGTATAACTAGCACTACAATAAAAACCAGTCCAGGAGTGTTGCAGTAGACAGCAGGAACCGAAGACGAAAAAGAACAAAAATAAGCATGCAGTCAGACATATTCACTATGACTTGTTGAATAAGCACACAACATAGTAAACCAAAGCCAAACAAATCGTATTTTGTCTGAAGTGGTGTAGTGTAGGGTTTCCTGCCTAAGCAGGGGGTTGGACTAGAAGACCTCCAAGGTCCCTTCCAACTCTGTTATTCTATTCTATTCTATTCTATATTGTACATTGACTTGAAAATCCTGTATGCTGACACACCTATTTTGTAGCTGTGGGTACTTATGAAGTCTAAAATTCCATTTAAAATACAAGGTACGGTAACTTTTAAAACAATCATGGTGAAAATACCAAAGGAAAAGGTCTAGATTAAAAGTTAGTTATTTATTCATTTATTTAATTTATATCCTGCCTATCACACTGTCATAGCAACTCTATGCCATAGCCCTGCTCTCCACCCCCAAACTGTAAAATATTCACAACCAACCACAAGTACATGGGCAACCTAGCAAAATGCCAAGTTTCTGTTAATATTAAATGTATCCATGGAAGCCTCTGCAAAAGAGGATAGATGTCACCTCCTATTTTTGTTCAAATCTGACTTTCTTTTATCATTGACAACTGTATATAATCACACACACACACAATAAAATATTTTCTCTATGGCAGTGTTTCTTACACTTTTTTCGCCAGGATCCCTTTCCACTTTTAAAAATTACAGAGCTGCCCAAAAGAGATTTTATTTGTATGGGTAATATTTATCAACTTTACTGTATTAAAAATTAAAACTGATGCATTCAAACTTTGCTGCCACTACCTCTTCTCACAATTGTTTTATGGGATTATTATTTGTATTGTTTAATATTGTATTATTTTTTCAACATGGGCTGACCAATAATTTTGATTTCACACGTTAACAAACATTACTCTGTAATAAATACTGTCACCAAGATTCTTCAGTATGCATGTCAGTGCTATTTTTAACTGTGACATGTACATTTCCTCTATATGTGAGTGAGTGAGTGAGTGAGTGAGTGAATGAATGAATGAATAATGTAAGTAGACTTTTTCCTGGATACAGTCAATGGAGCCTAGGCAGCCATCTTCAAGAATCATTTTATGTGAATTCTTACCTTGCACAGGTAGTTCATGCCCCAAGTGGCCCCTTTCAATTCTATCAGCCTTACAAGGTAGAGCAAACAGGAAACATGACCAGATGAGCTAATTCTAATTTATTGTAAAGCTATATTAACAGCATACTGCAAGTCTGAAAATACAGGTAGTCCTCGACTTACGACCACAATGGAGCCCCAAATTTCTGATGTTAAGTGAGACATTTGTTAAGTGAGTTTTGCCCCCATTTTACGACTTCCCTTGCCACAGTTGTTAACTGAATCACTTCAGTTGATAAGTTAGTAACCTGGTTGTTAAGTGAGTGTGGCTTCCCCATTGACTTTGCTTGTCAGAAGGTCGCCAAAAGGGGACCACATGATCCTAGGACACTGCGATGATCATAAATATGAACCAGTTGCCAAGCATCTGGATTTTGATCACATGATCAAGGGGATGCTGCAAAGGTCGTAACTGTGAAAAAGGGTCATTAGTCACATTTTTTCAATGCCGTTGTAACTTTGAACAGTCACTAAATGAACTGTTGTAAGTCAAGGACTACCTGTACTTCTCTCCTCCCAGCGTTCCATTTACAGCCCAAGAAACCAGGAAGAATCCCTTCTGAAGCTCTTGCCCCTTCCAAGTTCCTACTGAGGGCTCACCTGCCTTTTATCTGACCGTTCCATGGGCTGTATCTATCTTCCAAGGTCATTCCCATATACCACATGTAAGTACGGTAATGTGTGAGCCCAGTCAGACCTTAACGTGGACAGAGAAAGCATCACAAGGCAGTCATGCTCACAGAAAACCATGCGTTCCCATTTGTCAAAGCTGGTTCTCCGCTTGAAGGTGACCTCTGTTTCAAGAGCTTCCCAATGTTGTTGAAAAATAAGGGCATCCAAGAAAAAGGCCCTGGAGCTGCCCATCCACAGGTAACTGGCATACAGTTCTCCCCGACAACATTTCCTTCTAAAATTATACCAAGCATTTGTTAAGAGTGTCCCGAGGTACTTAAATTAATCCATACGAACTAATATAGCCTTCTTTCTGGTGATGCATTTCCCTTTTTTTTTTTAATGGCAACAGGGAAGTAGCCATCCTTTTAAGAAACGCTTAAAGAGACTTTAAAATTATGGACAAACAAATTTCATACAATCTCACGTGAAAGGACTGGTATCTTACAAGGCACGACTACCTCATGAGACCAGGGCAATTTTTTATTTGAAAAGAAATGAAAACAATAATTGAGGGTGTCACCCTTGTTAGCAACCAGCTTGCTGTACACCACCCCGGACAGAAATAACATAAACAGTCTATAATGGTATTCCTCAATTTTTTTTTCTGGTTTTGAAGAAGTTAAACGTGGACATGTCTTTTTCATTCCACTGGCGTCATATATCAAACTAGCAAATTCTAATGTTTTCTGTTTCATTCTGCTTCTATCAAAGCTCTTTTGAACCTTTTCTCTTTTTTTAACAGTATCTCTAATAACAGCTTTGGGGGAAATTATACTTGGGACAAAAAAATCTGAAGGTGCCTTCTTCTGTTATCAAGCACCAATTCCTTTCTTCTGATTTGACAAGGAAAAACAATCACAAAACTCAATCATCCATCTGCTGGCCCTGCAAATGAGCATGAATGAGAGCTCTATAGATTCTGAGCAAACACTGATATATTCTGTATCAGATGACTGAGTCATCTGATATTAGGCATAAACTGGTTTGTTTGTTTTTTTGCAATAAGCTCCTAGTTCTCATGGATGCATACATTCCAAGCACACGCTCCTGAGATAAAACACATGATGTAAGGCATAAAAAGTAGCATCCTAGACTTTTAAACTGTTCCTTCTTCAACAAACTTCTAGTCCACACAGTTAGGCTGAAAATGCAGGTAATCCGTAATAGAGATCATGCCCATCAGGTCAACTGTTGTAACAGTCATAAAACGTGTCATCCATGTGACCTATCCAATTTTACAATCTTTCTTTTGGCGGTTTATTTTGGCGACCATTGCAATTGTAAAACGAACGCCACAGTCGTTAAACAAGCCCATGATTCACTGTGAGAAGGTTTTGCCAAAAACTGAAAGTAAATGCCGGTGTTCTGACCCAGCTCCCCAAACACGACAAACCCTATGAAGTTAACTCAAAGATTCCTTTATTCGGAGCACCAGCAGCCCTGGCAAAAAGTTTCTCTCTCACCACAGGCTAACAAGTCTGTCCGGCTGGAAGATGAATAGTTGTCTGCCACATCTATTCATCTCCGCCCCCTGTCTTTTACCCCAGAGCTAGGGTGGGGCCTTGCTAGCAGCGGTGTCTCTTCCTTCCCAAGAATCAGTCCACGGATTTCCACTGGATTTATACAGAATAATAGAGTTGGAAGGGACCTCAGAGGTCTTCTAGTCCAACCCCCTGCTCAAGCAGGAGACCCTATTCCATTCTAGACAAGTGGCTTTCCTCTCTTCTGCCTTCTGCGCATCCCTGCGTCAGGCACTGGACCCAGCTGTTCCTCCTCTTCCTCATCAGCCACCTCCAGACCTGGGGGCTGTTGACTCTCCACCTGAGGGCTGATGGACGGCCCAGGTTCCGCCTCTGTTTCTCTCTCTGACAGCTCCATTCCCTCTTCCCCCTTGGAGCTCTCAGGTTGCCTTGATGCTGACCCTGACTCCCACGCCTCCTCCTCCTCTGATTTGGCTGCTGGAGGGGCCGGCGGCCGACAGGCCACAACAACCAGTTTTCAGCAAAACTGTCGTAAAACGGGGTCATGTGACTATAAAAACACTTTAACAGTCATAAATGTGACCTGGTTGCCAAGCACATGCTGTTTGGTCACATAACCACAGGAAGGGGGCTGTCAGAATTTCAGCACTGGGTCATAAGTACCACCAAGGAGGTCTGTCATAACTTCAGTCTCTAAGCAACTGGTCATAAATCAAGGACTACCTGTATTGGATCAGTGCCAGATGACCAACAGAACAAAGGAACAGAATTGTAATGTATTGCTCTATATTCTATATAGTGTATTGCTCTATATTCACTATATTCTGATACATGAAATATTAAAGAAAACACACTAGCAGCTGAAAGCAGTACATTCTGAAGCAATTAGCACATGTATAATTTTGTATTTAGGAAGCCAGTTCTAGTTCATCAGTTCAATTTCATAATGGGCGATGACTAATCATAACTGTACAGAAAAGGAGCTGTTATTAATTTTGCCGTAATGAGCAAAACCCATTTTAACACATTCCCTCTCTGTGGCTGTTTCAATATTATTCCAATTTTGCACCATCATAACGTATCTACCTTCGTCATACCCATAAACTACCCATAGGTTGAGATTCCCAGGGGAAAGATCTGAAGGGGAAGGAAACGGAATTTAGGATGATTGCTTTCATGTTTTCCAAAACAAATGGAAAGGCAATATCCAAAACAATGACAATCTTTCCGCATAAAAAGTGGACCTAATTGGATTATACACCTGCAAATTTAGAAAGCATTGCTGCAATTTAAAAAGAAAAGTGGTAAGTTTCACCACTAGAATACCAGCCAAACTAGGAAACCAAAACCAAGGTAGGTATTAATGTTACCTTTATTGTACGGTTACAGTAACAGTAACAAAATCTTGGAAGTCTGACAGCGCTTCCTCCTCCCAGGCCTTTAAGTTCCAGAGAACGAGAGACTTAAGTTCTGAAATGCTTCCTCCAGGCCCTTTCCTGGTTTGGACTTAGATTTCTTTTATCAGACCATTACCTAGGCCGCAGCTCTTCCTCCTGTCTCCCAAGGTTATTCTCACAGCCCATTACAAGGGCCAATGAAACTGTATAGCACAGTTCCCCAATCTTTCTGACTTTGCGGACTGGCGGGGTTAGTGAGAGGGGATGGTTCCCCGGGAGCGTCCAGCAAGCGCACGTGCGCCCGCCATTCTCGTGCAGATGGAGCACGTGCTCACCTGCTGTTCGCACAAATGGGCATTCGTATGTGCCCTTGCCCACCACTTCTGTGGCCCGGTTCCAAACAGCTCACGGCCTATTAGTGGGCTGCAACCCAGGGGTTGGGGACCCCTGCTGTACAGGAGCAGAAGCATCCATTGTACAATTAAATGACAAGAGTAGCATTGCTCTTAGAGCAGCATCAGAGCCTCGGTGGTGCAGTGGTTAGAGTGCAGTACTGCAGGCTACTTCTGCTGACTGCTGGCTGACTGCAATTTGGCAGTTCAAATCTCACCAGGCTCAAGGTTGACTCAGCCTTCCATCCTTCTGAGGTGGGTAAAATGAGGACCCAAATTGTTGGGGGCAATATGCTGACTCTGTAAACTGCTTAGAGAGGGCTGTAAAGCACTGTAAAGCGGTATATAAGTGCTATTGCTATTGCATCATCATAAGTTCTATCTCTTTAGTACAGACATCATCACATCATGTATATGTGCAAAATATGGGTGGAACTTCACTGCAAGTGTGTGTGTGTGCGCGCGCGCGCGCGCGTGGTCAGTGTTGATTCCGGCAACTGCCTGGACAAGCCCTTGCAGTTTTCTTGGCATGGTTTTTCAGTAGTGGTTTGCCATTGGCTCATTCCCAGGGTTGACAGAAAGGGACTGGCACAAGCTCACCCAGCTGGCATTGTTCCTCAGGTGGGACTAGAACTTACGGTCTCCCAGTTTCTAACCTGGTGCCTTAACCACCACACCAAGCTGGCTCTCACTGCAGTAGTACATCCCTGCTCTAATCATTCTGACAAAGCCTCTGATCCAGGGGTGGGTTCTAACTTACCTTGCTGCCGGTTCGCTTCCTCCCGCACTGTGTGGCTGTGCCTCGTGGGCGCGCGCGCTTTGCGTGCGCGCGCATGCGCAGTGCAAAAAAAAAATCCCCCCCCAAAAAAGCCAAAAACAAGATGGCGACGCATGCGCAGTGCCGGAAACTCGGCTTCTGCGCATGCGCAGAAGGAAAAAAACCCGGAAAAAAATTAAAAAAAAAATTTCCAAAAACATTCCCAAAAAAGATGGCGGCGTCCACGGACCGGACCGAACCGGATCTGTGATGTCATCGTGACATCACCAGCGGGTCGCTACCGGTTCGGGCGAACTGGTCCGAACCGGGAGGAACCCACCTCTGCTCTGATCCTGCAGAGTCCTCTCTCCCTAAATGTTAGAAGGCATCTTATCTCCACACCCAGCCCTCTTTTCTCACGGCTTTCTGTGTTTAAATTGGACTCAGACCAGGCAGCCATTCAAATGGAGTATTCTCTGTAAAAGACACATGGCAACCCCTAGAGAGTTTTAGGCCAAGTGTAAAACAGCTTCTCGGTGTTTTATATTTCCCATCTGATGCTCTCCAAATGAACTGGAGTACAACTTAGATCATCTCCGAGAAAGCTTGGCCACTAGTTAACCTTCTTAAACGGAGATGATGGAGATTGTAATAAAACTTTTCCAGAGAACACTACGCTGGGGATGATTGCCCCAAACGTTTGACTCATCTGCTGATTTGACGAGATCAAGCAAACAGCCTCATTTAGGAGGGGGCAGAAAAGAGATCATTACATGCCAGCTTTGTAGGGAGGAATGGACCACCTCTACAGAACAACCTTCCCCAGAGAAAGAATTTAGAACTGTGGAATAATCAAATGAAGATCATCAATTAAGGCACTTTGCCTCTTGTCAACCAACAAGGAATGACACAGCCTATATCCATGATGGCGAACCTATGGCACATGTGCCCAAAGTGGCACGCGGAGCCATGTCGCCTGGCACGCACGGCGTCACCCGTTCCTCTTCCGGGTTTCTGGCGCGCATGCGCACGCGATAATCAGCTGGCCTTTGCGCGTGTGGCAGTGCCAGCTGGTCTTCCGTTTTCTGGCGTGACCATGTGCGCCGGCCAGCTGATCGACGCATACGCATGCGCATGCGCGGCAGTAACCGGAAGACATTTATTGGCTGGCACGCATGCGCATGCCGGAAACCAGAAGTTCATTTTCTGGTGCGTGCATGCCCCCTGGGCAGCTCCTCTTCCTGATCGCGGCCCAGACGAGCATGCGCAAAGCACACGTGCGCTCGAAGTGCTCCCTTTTTGGCACTCGGTGCCAAAAAGGCTCGCCAACACTGGCCTATATATTCAAATCTTAGCAAGGGCCTTCGCTGGAAGGGGATACTGAGCCAGAGAGCAAGGAAACATGTTGAAAGCAACCTCGTTAATTACTGAGGAGGAAGGAGATGGCCTTGAGGAGGAGATTCAACAGCCTTTATAGAAGCATAAATTTAGCGCAGATAGAGGAAAGGGTGAAGAAAAACCACTCAAAATTGGCCCACCTTGATTTTCTTTAGTGTAAGTGGAAGGGGAAAAAAATCTCTATCGAGCTTACAAAATTCTGTTATAGCTTATAACAATACAGTAGTTTGTGAGATGTTTGTTTCCTGGCCTGACCTACCTGGAGGGATGACATTACATCTGTTGTTTGAACTGTATTTGCCTAACATACCATAGGCAGGTATTTGCATAATATACTAAACTTGATAGTGGGCTGTTTCTTTGAGGCTTAATGTATTCTGCAAACACAATCCATTTGGTAAGCTTAGGGTTCACATTGTACAGGTAGTCCTCAACTTACAACGGTTCATTCAGTGACCATTCAAAGTTACAACGGCACTGAAAAAAGTGACTTATGGCCATTTTTCACACTTATGACCATTGCAGCATCTCCCATGGTCATGTTATCAAAATTTGGACGCTTCATATTTATGAGAGTTGCAGGGTCCCAAGATGATGTGATCCCATTTTGCGACTTTCTGACAAGCAAAATCAGTGGGGAAGCCAGGTTCACTTAACAACTGGGTTATTAACTTAACAACTGCAATGATTCACTTAACAACTCTGGCAAGAAAAGTCGTAAAATGAGGCAAAACGCACTTAACAAATGTGTCACTTGGCAACATGAATTTTGGGCTCAATTATGGTTGTAAGTCAAGGACTACCTGTACTCTGTGAACCCCAAAAATTAGTTATTTCGGTAAACCAGGTTAAAGGTGTTGTATGAATGCTGCCATTGACTGCCAGCCACAGACCAGGTTTTCAAACACAGATTTCTTCCAACTGCCTCTGACAGTACAAAGAAAGGTTAAAAGTTCTTACAATCCTATGCTTTGACCAAGGAAAACTAAGTCCAAATCCTCACTTGGCCTTAAAACTGGCTTAATGTAATTGGGCTATAGTCCCTTGCAGCACATGTCCTATCCCGCTGGCTTTGGGGGGAGGGGATTATAAAAAGGATGCAATTTCTGCAGATTAAGAGAACTTTAAGGCCAAGATTGAGAGAGGTCAAGCCTCAGAGAGTCATCCAAGAGCATGGAAGCAAGAACTACCACGTTTCAGTAAGAAATTTGAAATGCTAATTTGGGATAAACAAAAACTCAACCAATCAACCAGAATAGAGCTGGAAGGGACCTTGGAGGTCTTCTAGTCCAACCTCCTGCTCAAACAGGAGACCCTATACCATTTGAGACAAGTGGCTATTCAGTCTCTTCTGAAAAACCTCTGGTAATGAAGCACCTACAACTTCTGAAGGCAAGCTGTTCCACTGGTTGATTGTTTTCTCTGTTAGGAAGTTTCTCCTTAATTCCAGGTTGCTTCTCTTCTTGCTTAATTTCCATCCATTGTTTCTTGTCTTGCCTTCTGGTGCTTTGGAAAATAAGTTGACCCTCCTTTTCTTTGTGGCAGCCACTCAGATACTGGAATACTGTTATCATGTCACCCCTAGTCCTTCTTTTCTCTAGACATGATAGCAGTCTTGGAAGATGAATTTTCCACCCCCATTTACAGTGAGTTATAAGGAAGACTCTCTTGGAAGATTTGAAAGGGTCTTCCAGGATTTCTTTCGACTTGTGCTTAAGCTGTCATTTATGACATAAGCTTCCAACTGACTCAACTGATAGCTCGTGATGGTTTACATCAGGGGTGTCAAACTCCAGGCCCGCGGGGTGCTCGTGGGGCCTCCGTGGGGCCCGTTTTTGGCCTGCAGAGCAGAGGTGGGTTCCTACCGGTTCTATCCGGTTCTTTAGAACCGTTAGTAAACCGGCGATGACATCACGGAGCCGGTTCTGTCGGTGTCTCCATGGGCGCTGCCATCTTGGGATTTTGCTTTTGCGCATACGCAGAAGCTAATTTTTGCTTCTGCGCATGCGCAGAAGCTAATTTTTTATTGGTGCGGGGGCACGTGTGCACGCGCAAAGCACGCACACGCACCCGGCGCAACCCTGAGCAAACCGGCAGCAAAAGGATCCAGAACCCACCCCTGCTGCAGAGTGCTTCTGGAAGCCAGGTTGGCCAAAAAAGGGCCGTGCGGGGGCCTCCTGGGGCCTCCACATGGCCTGTTTTTGGCCGGCAGAGTGCTGCTAGAGGCCAGGGAGGCCAAAAACGGGCCTTGCACGGGCCTCCCGGAGCCTCCGCGCGGCCCGTTTTTGGCCGGCAGAGTGCTGCTGGAGGCCAGGGAGTACTGTGGAAAGAAAGAAGGGGAAAAGCGCATCCTGTGTCAAATGCCCACCATGGCCACGGCCACCATGACCATCCCCGGCCACCACCACCCCGGCCACCACCCCAGCCCTCCGAGGTCAAACATAACCCTGAAGAGGCCCTCAATAAAATTGAGTTTGACACCCCTGGTTTACATCTACAGGTAGTCCTTGACTTACAACATTTAGTTTAGCGACTATTTGAATTTACAACGGCACTGAAAAAAGTGACACGACTGTTGCAGCATCCCCATAGTCATGTGATCAAAGTTCAGATGCTTGGCAACTGTCTCATATTTCTGACGGTTGCAGTGTCCTGAGGTTTTGTAACTAACCTTCTGACAAGCAAAGTTAATGGGGAAGCCAGATTCACTGAACAACCATGTTACTAATTTAACAGCTGTAGTGATTCATTTAATAAGAAAGGTTGTAAAATTGGGCAAAATTCACTTAACAACTGCCTTGCTTAGCAACAGAAATCCTGGGCTCAATTGTGTCGTAAGTCGAGGACTACCTGTATCCTCCTTTTCATTTCTTTTCTAGCCTGCTCATAACCTCACCTTTCCAGTCCTAGTCCAACACTTGCCAATCACTATATTATGAAAAAAGGAGCCAAATTATAGCAATTGTGCATGTTTATCCAGTTTATATAATATTGTTGAGAAGCGTAACAGGCTATCTTGAAAACAATGCATTGATTACTGCGTGCACATGTTTCTCAAGAATAAATCATCATCAGAAAAAATATTTTTTTAATTAACTCTCTTAGTAGAGTGTGGGAATGCCATAAACATAATATATCTTGATCTAAGAAAATGTCTCTTTACATTCTGATTAGTAAGTGACGTATGATCATTAGATGGATTTATTATTAGTGTAACAAATACATAAGTATGCTTAAAAAGTACATTTCAGTCCTGAGTAAATAACTATCAAGTAAATAAATGAATAAATACTTTTCATCAATTAGTCTTCATCAATGCAGTTAGCAAGTAGGATGCTACAGTGTTCCATGCCAGTCATCACTTAATAAAGAAATGAAGATAATACTTATAAAATATAAAAACAATATAACTCTGGGGAGATTGTTAGTTCTTTAAAAGTCAGAAATAAAAAAAGTCAAAATTATCTTTACTACTTTGAGAAAAGGGCTGAAAATTAAACAGAAGCAAATGTAAAGTTATTAACATAGGAAACAGAAATTAAATATGCAGTATTAAATGAGAGGTATCTGGTTTGGCAATAATATCTATGTAACATACCATACAATTGTCAAGGACTGTGCATTGCTATGGTGGACAGGGATGCATTTGTCTGCAATTCTTTAAACAAAATATGGCCTTTTCTGGGGAAGAAAGGCAGCTGCATAATCCCAGGGAAAAAAATGCAGCTGCCTTAAAGAATTGCAAACAGGTGCAGCATTCCTCTGTGCTCTCCAAAATATATATTTTTTTGCATTTGAATCCAAAATGCAGTGGTACAGTACAAGAGGGCAAATAAGAATACACAATCAAGAAATGTTATTTGAAATAGGTGCTTTGTAAACTTATCTGTGGCAAGTCTTCCCAGCCACTGTTTTGCAAAAGCATTCACAACAATAAATATCCATCAGAATCCAAATATAGGGTTCCAACTTTAGGTGGCATTTATGGCTGCTTAATTTTGTTTCTACTACTAGTAAAGAAATGAGTGAGAAATCATCATTTTTATAATTATTCCTGAAGTGGAAGAAACAATTATAAAAAATTTAATTGAATATATCATTACAAGTAAGCCAAAGATACAATTCCAGTAAATTAGAATTTTCTCACAGAAATTCCCAGATTAACCCATGACATCTCCAGCAAGTGATAGGAAAGCTCTTTTTCCACCTAAGGCCCAGAAGAAATAGTACTGAGTTAAATAGACTATAAGCATAAAGGTAAAAAATGATATATGCAGTGTTATCTTCATTTTAGATGTCAATAGGGTTTTGTGGCTCCCGGTGTTTTCTTTTCTGTGGGAAACGGGTCCAAATGCCTCTTTGAGTGTTTAAGATTGCAGACCCCTGCTCTGGGGTATGTGTGCGTGTGGCAGCACTGATCACTGATCATAACAGCACAAGAACAGGCACTAAGCACCAGATCCATAGAAGCAGGGATTTACCACACTAGATAGAACCCAAGGGGTAGATCAGTGTCTCTCAGCTGAAAGATGTATGGACTTTAACTCCCAGAATTCCCAGCCAACCATCAAGAAGTTTCCACAGAAGATTGTGGAGAATAATAGAGCTAAGAATCTGTGGGAGTTCCGGATCCAGAAGGACAGGCAGGCATTAGATAATCAACCAGACACTGTAGTAGTATACAAATTAATAGAAGACCAGAAGAGCTCAGGAGGCCAGGCAAGCGGGGCGAGGCAAGGCGCCCCTCGACGCGAGTGATGTCGAGTTGGCCACGCCCACCGTCACATGACCACCCAGCCACGCCCACCCAGCTGGTCATTAGGGCACAGAACCGGTTGTTAAATTATTTGAATCCCACCACTCCTCATCATCTATATTTCTGAAACTTAAATTCCATTTGCTCGCCTCTAGTGATCCCAACAGCTATTTATGCCAGTGAGACCTGGAAGCCCTCAGCGAGTATTAACAAGAGACTCAACATCTTCCAACAAAAATGCCTTCACCGAATCCTAAAGATTTACTACGGTATTTTGACCATGTTACTAATGAAGACGTGCTCCAAAAGTTTCTCCTGCAAATTACATAACATTGTCGCACGCAGAAGACTCCAACTTGCAAGTCCGTAGGGAGAACAACCGAATTCCCAAGATGGCAATGAGATGGACACACACACACACACACACACACACACCCGATGCACAAACGACCAAGAGGACACCCTCGAAATACATGGTGAAGAATGCTCATAGACGACTTAAAAATTTTAAACATCACATGGGAAGATGCTGAAGTACTCGCCCCAAAGCGAAAATACTAGAGATCCCTTGCTGACCGATATGGTATACAGTGGTGGGTTTTAACAACCGGTTCTCTGCCTTAATGACCAGCTGGGTAGGCATGGCTTAGTGGTCATGTGACCATGTGGACATGGCCAACTCAACGTCACTCACGTCGATGGGCGCTTCGCCTTAGCTGTTACAATGTAATAAGGGTTAACCAGAGAGGCAGTTTCTGTAAGCAGGGCAATAAAGATTATGCTAGAAACAACACCAGAATATTTCCTTCCTGCTTTCCTTACAGGATTAGCCCTGTAAAGTGGAAAAAAACAAAATAAGATTTCTTCCAACAACCGGTTCTCCGAACTGTTTAGAAAGTTAACAACTGGTTCTCCCCGCTAGGTGCGGACTGGCTGAATCCCACCACTGGCTATATAGCATGGAAGGATCTAATGCTAATGTTAATAACTCTCTTTCTCAGCCTAACCCAGTGATGGCGAACCTTTTTTGGCTCAGGTGCCAAAAGGGTGCGTGCGCGCACGATAGCGTGAGCTCATGTGCCCACACCCATAATGCAATGCCCTCCCCCCACGCATGCGCACAACCCCAGTGCATGCGCACAACCTCTGCTGCCCCCCGTGCATGCGCACAGGCCTCACTGAAGCCTCCGGACTTCCTGTAGGCCCGTTGGGCAGTTTTTCGCTCTCCCCAGGGTTCAGGAAAGCCTCCTGAAGCCTGAGGACAGTGAAAAATGGCCCAACGGGCCAATCGGAAGTTCGGAAACGAAACGGAAGTGGAGCTGCCCTACTACTTACCTTCAGATAGTTGCAACCAGGCCTCGCACACCTTGGCCCATTTCTTCTGCAGCCGGGAAGGCTTTCCTGAAGGCCTCTGTATCCGATCTGGAGCTCTGTTATCAGCTAGAGGGGCCTTCAGGNAGCTCTGTTATCTGGAGCTCTGTTATCGGCTGCAGAGGCCTTCAGAAAAGCCTTGCTGCAGAAGAAATGGGCCGAGGTGTGTGAGGCCTGGGTGCAACTGTCCAAAGCCGAAGAAGTTCCTGAAAACTTCTGACAGCGAAAAGGAGGCTGGGGGTGAGCACACAAATGAACTTCCGGTTGGCCCGTTGGGCCATTTTCGCCATCCCCAGGCTTCAGGAGGCTTTTCCTGAAGCCTGGGGAGAGCGAAAAAGGCCAAAAAGAAGGCCGAAAATCAGCTGGCCAGCGCGCGCATGCTCGCTGGAGCTGACATAGGGCAACGCCTCTCGTGCCCTCAGATATGGCTCCACGTGCCACCTGTGGCACGCGTGCCATACGTTCGCCATCACTGTTCTAGAACCACCAGAGGTTGAAAACAACAGAAGAGATCTTATTTCAACACACAACTTCACTCTGAATCTTCAGCTTTCCTCAACATGGGCTTCTCTACTTTTATAGGGGCTGAAATCTCACTGGGCTAAAAAAGTTTGGGAGATATAGTCTCAATATCTATGGAGCTCACCAAGTTGTGGAAATTATTTATTAATATTTATTCACTGGTACATTTAAAAAGAGAGTTGGTGTAATAGTTAAGGCATCAGGCTAGAAACCAGGAGACTATGAGCTCTAGCCCTATCTTGGGCATGAAGCCAGCTGGCTAACCTTGGTTTTCTCTCAACCCTTGGAAGGAGGCCATGGCAAACCACTTCTGAAAAACCACTTCTGCCAAGAAAACTGCAGGAACTAGTCCAGGCAGTCTCTGAGAATTTGACATGATTGAACAGAAGAAAAAAGAATGAAATATTTACAGTCTATTCACTAAGCATAGGATCTCAAAAGTTAAACACCAGGTTAGATTTTCCAATAGGTGACAGAGGTGGGATTCAGCAGGTTCTGACCAGTTCTGGAGAACCGGTAGCGGAAATTTTGAGTAGTTTGGAGAACCGGTAAATACCACCTCTGACTGGCCCCGCCCCCATCTATTCTCTGCCTCCCGAGTCCCAGCTGATCAGGAGGGAATGGAGATTTTACAGTATCCTTCCCCTGCCACGCCCACCAAGCCACACCACACCCACCAAGCCACGCCCACAGAACCAGTAGTATAAAAATTTGAATCCCACCACTGGTGGTCAAGGCCCACACATACAGGCTCACAGGTCTAGGGGGAGCAACCGGTCACATGATTACCTCATGCGACCTTCTGACAAACAAAGTCAATGGCGAAACCAGATTCACTTAACAATCGTGTACTAACATAACAATTGCAGTGATTCGCTTAACAAATGTGGCAAGAAAGGTCGTAAAAAGGGGCAAAACTCACTTAACAACAGCAACAGAAATTATGGGCTCAATTGTGGTGGTCATAAGTCAAGGATACCTGTAAATAATCAGAAGGGAAGGCCTTGGTAAAGGATTCTAATATAATCAAGCCACAGTGAAGTGGTTTTTTTTTAAAGGTAGCACATATACACACAAGAAGATGCCAGCCCTGTCTTTCCTTCAGAACCCTAATAAAAATAATTCAACAAGCTTCCCCTTTTTCCTGCTTTTGAAGAAATCATTTTGATCACCATTTGACTCTTTAAGATATTTTAATCAATGCCTCTATCTTAGTTTGCTGCTGGTTTTTTTCTCTGATGGTTCTATAACACAACTGTACCCTATTAATTTTTATCTGATTTGGGGTTGAATTTTATATTAGTCATGCTTTATTTCATTTGGAATGTAAGACGTTCAGGAAGATTTCCAAGGCGGAGCAGAAATAAACTGATAAACAGAGAAACAAATAATATTGACTTGTGTTTGGGGTAAATTCTTCCAAAAGAAAACGAATAAGAGATTCCATAAATATTTCTTCTCCTCCTCCATCAAATAAACATGCTGGCCAAGACTTCCTTATTCCTTGATTTAGTTTCATTTGGTTTGTTTCCATCTCTGATTTTAACATCTGTTGTTTTGGTTTACTTGGCCCACAATAAGTTTAACCGGAAGGACAGGATATCAACTCTTTTCAAAGTATAAAATAAAACAAAAGTCACAATCTGTACAGTACTCACCCAGGGCAAAAGGCAGCTGAAGATTTAGTATATCACCTGCCTTCTCAGGTGATTTAATCAACAGCCAGCTGTTTTCCACTGACTGAAACCCAAGTCGGTGTTCTCTCTGGCAAAAAGATTTTTCTTCTTCATGAAAAATATTTAATTCTCTTAGGTGGCGTTATCAAAAGACTTCAGCCACAGCTCCAGAGCAGAGCATTCGACATATGCCATTTAATGACAGCCATTGTTTAAGACAAGGCACATTCTGTGCTTCCCTACCCTCTGAGATTCAGTTTCTAGAAGCCGGAGAAACCATCAGGCCTCCTATCAGTTTGCGCTAATCAAATTTTATCAAGCCAGAGACAGTTGCAGCCTGTTTAATGGAGTGTTATTACCATTCCAGACAGTGGGCTGCAAAAATCCCTTTGTTATCACTATTACTTCAGCATTTGTTTGCTTCAACTTACCCCAATGTGCTGCTACCCAGATGTCTTGCAAATTGCAGAATTCCTAACCATCAGTGTCTGGGAATCTGGGAAACGTTATTCCAAATATTGGAAGGTTGATTTATATTTTCATTGTGATTGGACTAATGGTCTTAGCCAATTACAAGTGTTACCTGAGCAAAATGTGGTCAGATGGAATGTTCCTTTCCCTATGCTCCATGCCCGACTTCCATACAATTTCCCAAATTTTTCCACCAGTGCCAGTTGATTCTCACTATGTCTTTTTACCTACTGGGTATAAGAATCTACCCTTTGATTCTTAGATTTACTATTGGACTCTTGGATATAAGAATCCATACCCTTGGATTATGGCTGTAGTATTATTATAGCAATAGCACTTAGACATATATACCGCTTTACAGTGCTTTACAGCCCTCTCTAAGCTGTTTACAGAGTCAGCCTATTGCCCCCAACAATTTGGGTCCTCATTTTACCCACCTTGG
The DNA here is from genome assembly GCA_003457575.1 of Thermophis baileyi. Taxonomy (NCBI): domain Eukaryota; kingdom Metazoa; phylum Chordata; class Lepidosauria; order Squamata; family Dipsadidae; genus Thermophis; species Thermophis baileyi. Next base: position 288,682 of record QLTV01002115.1, on the reverse strand, counting down.
AAGGATGGAAGGCTGAGTCAACTTTGAGCCTGGTGAGATTTGAACCGCCAAATTGCAGGCAGCCGGCAGGCAGCAGAAGTAGCCTGCAGTACTGCACTCTAACCACTGCGCCATCGAGGCTCTCCTTCTCATCTTCTCTATTACCCCCTCTTAGTATCATTATTATGATTATTATTACAATGCAATGATATATCATTTTTATGATATATTATTGCATTACATGTATACTGAGAGCTTCTGCACCGGAGACAAATTCCTTGTATGTCTAATCACACTTGGCTAAATAAAGTATTCTATTCTATTGGAGAATGCACCTTAAGTATATACTTTATACCAGGGGTGAAATGTTCCCAGTTCGGGCGTGCCTGCCGGTCGTCAGAGAGCCAGTAGTGACGGCAGCGCTAGGCTTCGCCCACCCACCTGGACACCGCTATTTGGGTTCTTTTACCCTCTGCGCATGCGCAAAGCGTTCTGCTCATGCGCAGAGGGTAAAAGAACCCAAATGGTGGCGTCCGGGCAGGTGGGCGAAGCCTAGCACTGCCGCTGCTACTGGCTCTCCGACGACCGGCAGGCACGCCCGAACCGGGAGCATTTCACCCCTGCTTTATACTTATATACAAGTAGTCCTTGACTTAAAACCATTTTATTTAGCAACTGTTCAAAGTTACAACAGCACTGAAAAAAGTGACTTATGTCCCGTCCTTGGATTTATGACCATGACAGTAGCCCCATGGTCACATGATCAATTGGCAACCGATATGTATTTAAGACAGATGCAGTAACCCAGAGTCACGTGATTGCCATTTCTACCCTTTCCAACTGATTTCCAACAAGCAGCATCAATGGGAGAAGCCTGATTCATTTAACAACTGCAGTGATTCGCTTAACAACCATAGCGAAAAAGGTCGTAATATTCGGCGTGGCTCACTTAATAACTGCCTTGCTTAGCAAAATAAATGTTGGTCCCAATTGTGGTTATAAATTGAGAACTATCTATATACTACAGTTATGTATCTAGAGATATAGAGATACAGAAAGCTGTTTCTATGTATATCTATACAAACAAGTTTTGATTTATACATCAGATTTCTTCCTGAATATTTCCCTGCACTTTGTACACCATGTTTTACCTAAATATAATCACCTTTAGGGAGATGATACATTTGGGGGTTAAATTAGACTTCTTACCTATTGTGCATTTCTTGGTTGATCATGGTTGAAAAGAGACTGGATTTATACCAGGGATGAGTTCTGGATCCTTTTGCTGCCGGTTCGCTCAGGGTCGCGCCACACGCGCGTACCCGCAACAATAAAAAATTAGCTTCTGCGCATGCGCAGAAGCAAAATCCAAGATGGCAGCGCCCACAGAGACACCAACAGAACCAGCTCCGTGACGTCATCACCGATTTACTAACTGTTCTAAAGAACCGGTTAGAACCGGTAGGAACCAACCTCTGATTTATACAGAATAATAGAGTTGGAAGGGACCTCAGAGGTCTTCTAGTCCAACCCCCTGCTCAAGCAGGAGACCCTATTCCATTCTAGACAAGTGGCTGTCCAGTCTCTTCTTGAAAGCTTCCAATGTTGGAGCACCCACAACTTCTGAAGGCAAGCCATTCCACTGGTTAATTATTCTCACTGTCAGGAAATTTCTTCTTCTAGGTTGGTTCTCTCCTTGATTAGTTTTCATCCATTGCTTCTTGTCCTGCCTTCAGGTGCTTTGGAAAATAGGTTGACCCCCTTCTTCTTTGTGGCAGCCCCTTAGATATTGTAACACTGTCATGTCACCCCAGTCCTTCTTTTCTCTAGATTAGTCCTGCAACCATTCTTCACATGTTTTAGTCACCAGGCCCTTAATCATCTTTGTTGCTCTTCTCTGCACTCTTTCCAACATCTCAATGTCTTTTTTATAAGGTGGTGACCAAAACTGAATGTAGTATTCCAGGTGTGGTCTTACTAAGATTTTATAAAGCGGTACAAATACTTCACGTGATCTTGACTCTGTTTAATTCTTCATTTAATCAAAAAGGGATTTTGATTAGGATCAGGCTTGGGGGCTATGGAAGAAAAATTTCTCAAAAATTTCTCCAAGATAATCTTGTAAGGGAGGGAAAAAATGATAATGCTGTCGAATGCTCCACTATAAACCTTCCTCCCTTTCAGTCACATGACCAGAGTGGAATATATACAGCTTATCCAGCCATCCCTGTATTCATGTACAAGAGAACAGCAGATATACAGGCAGTCCTCCATATATAACCACAATTGGACCAGCATTTCCACTGCTAAACAAGACAGTTATAAGTGTCTTGTGAATCGGGCCCAATTTTTGACCTTTTTAGCTATGGTTGTTAAACGAATCTGGCTTCACCCATTGTCTTTGTTTGTCGGCTGGGAAGGTCACAAATGACAACCTTATGATCTAGAGACACTGCATCCTTGTAAATACATCCTTGGACAAGCACCCAAATTTTGATCACATGACCATGAGGATGCTTTGACAGTCATAAGTGCGAGGACCGGTTGTAAGTCACTTTTCTTAGTACCATCGTAAGTCTGAGTGGTCACTACACAAATGGGCATAAGTCAAGAACTACCTGTATCATTCTGATTAACTAATTAGATTGCCTTTCCAAATCAGATTCACGGACTAAGTCAGATTCACGTGGATCTGCCATCTAATTGGACACGTATTAGAGGTGGAGCCTAAACTTCTACTTTTAGAAAGTTAGTAATATTCACTGATTTAATTTCTAGAGAATCTCTGGAGAAAGGACTGAAAGGACAGCTATAATCAAGGAGAGAAATGACTTGTTTGGTTGAGGGCCATATTTGATCTTTGAGTAATTTATGAGGTGCTACACCCAGAAATAAGGAGCCAGGATTTTTTTTTTTTAAAGAGAGGGTATCAGAAACATTACATATGATTTAACAAGTTATCACCAATTAAACTTAGTACCACTGCTGATGCTTGGAAGGTCTGTAGGAACCTCCCACTACTTGTCAGAAACTATATGCAGCCCCAGATTGGATTCAACTGTTATAACAATACACTGTTTATGAAAAAGTGAACAAGAGAAAGCATTTGTGAAATGCAAAACAGAGATACTAATTCACCAGAGGGACCAGAAAAGGTGTAACAATAAGCAGAGACTCTTGAACCCTGATCTGTCTGATCAAAATATGCTGCATTTTGTCCTATTGTCACTGCCCTCTGCACGTGTTGAGATGCAGATGCACAGCCTTATTGGGTACACAAATTAGCACCTTGTGGCCAAGTAGATGACATAAATTTCAGATAATGGCAACAGATTACTCAGAGGGCCTTTGGTTAATGGACATATACACATAGATAGATGACTGCCAGAGCCTCTGTTATTAGCGGAATTAGGGAAAATGCAACACAAAAATCGCACAACTTTTGGAAAGGAAAATCCTCAGCTGATTCTTTCACAGCATGCTACTCCACTACAATAGAGCTACACCCAAATATTTTTATTGCCCTAAACCAGGGGTGTCAAACTCGATTTCATTGAGGGTCGCATCAGGGTTGCGTTTGATCTCGGCGGGGAGGGGAGGGCGTGGCCAGGGGGGGTGTGGCCAGCTCAACGTCAATCGTGTGGGGGCGCCTGTGGTGGCCCAAGCACTCTGCCAGCGAAAATGGGCTCCCGAGCTCCATTTTCGGCTGCGACAGCCTCCTGCAACCCCCTGCCAGTGAAATTGGAGCTCGGGAGGGCTGCCCGTGACCCTCCCGAGCTCCGTTTGCACTGGCAGAGGCACTGCGGCCCCCCGGGCCTTGAGTTTGACCCCCCTGCCCTAAACAATAAAACACCGCCGCAGTGATCTCACCAGCCTCCTGGATGTTGGTGACAAGCAGAGAAATCCACCACGATAAATCTACTTCTTAATCTCTTACGGCCTTAAGTGTCAAATTTCTACAACTGACACACTCCCCTGAGCAATTAAACTGTCTCTTAGCATTCCATGATGCTGCAACAGTTCAGCCAATCAGGTAACCTGTATTTGTTCCACTGATTTATATAACAGAATGCCACTGATTACTACTGTAGCAAACTTGAAGGAAGTAGCTTTACCCCATGGACCAATTAAAAGATAATACACCGCCTCAGTCATATCTCAGCTGTAAAATGGACACAGACGGATCTCCCAGGTGACTTTGCTATTGAATATCTAGTTGCATTATATAATCTACTAGCTGTAACTTATAGAGAATATTAATACTTTCACAGTGCTTTCTGATCTCTCAATGCTACCATGACCTTAGCCTTTATTCTTACCAATATTCAATGTTTTTTTCAATGAATCCGTATGTTTCCCTACAAATTCCCTTCAATTTCAAACATATAAAGCTGTCTAGTCAGATTGTTTGCACATATAATTCAATGTTGACTATAGCAATAGCACTTATATACCACTTTACAGCCCTTTCTAAACGGTTTTCAGACTCCGTATATTGCCACCAACAATCTGGCTCCTCATTTTACCAACCTTGGAAGGATGAATGGCTGAGCCAACCTTGAGCCAGTGAGGATCGAACCCCTGGCAGTCAGCAGAATTAACCTGCAATACTGCATTATTATTATTATTATTTATTTATTAAATTTGTATGCCGCCCAACTCCCAAGGGACTCTGGGCGGCTATTCTAACCAATGCCCCAGCACGTCTCTTTACTTGGCTTCCTCCTGTAAATTAATCAAATAGCCCAGGGGTGTCAAACTCGATTTCATTGAGGGCCGCATCAGGGTTGTGTTTGACCTGGGGGGGGGCAGGGGGGCATGGCCAGCTCAACATCACTCGTGTCAGGGGCGCCTGTGGTGACCCAAGCGCTCTGCCAGCGAAAACGGGCTCCCGAGCTCCGTTTTCAGCTGCAATGGCCTCCTGCAACCCTCTGCCAGCAAAAACGGAGCTCCGGGGGTGGCCCTCCTGAGCTCCGTTTTCGCTGGCAGAGGCACCGCAGGCTGGTCCTTTGCTGTTTCCAGGGCGGCCCCACGGGCCAGATCTAAGCACCCCGCGGGCCAGATTCGGCCCCTGGGCCTTGAGTTTGACACCCCTGAAATAGCCTCTTCCATGCCCTACTTACTTTTTAAAAACAGAATACAACCCATCCAAAAACTGCAACTATTGAGGCTCTCATAAATAATGAGATACAGGAGCTTCAGTAAATAACACACCAACGGACCCATTTTACAGAAGAAGACTCATCCTGAAAGTACGTCACTGATGGTTGCAAAATAATGTACAACAATTCTCAAGATGAAATGTATGTTATTATCTGATAGGAAAAATCTCCTGTGACCGATACAGAAATGCAGGTCCTTTGATCTTTCTGTTCAAAATGTGTTTGGACCTACCAACTTCCTGGGCAGTTCATTGATCTGATCATTGAATCAGTTCACTTGGTAGGTTAAGACACCTATTAAATTTCTATTCACAGGGCAAGCTGAATGGAGAATGCGCCAGGTCATGCAACACATTACAGCAAAGAAGGCCCAACAGGAATCCTTTCCATGCACCATCTTCCCTGTCAAATGTCATTTTTCAGCAGGGATTCAGGCCATGCCAAAGCGGTGTTTCCAATGCCCCCTCCTATCTACGGTACCCCACCAGTAATTCCCTTGCAGAAGGGCAAAGAATATTGGTTGGATCTCTCTGGGTCTGGTTAGTGGTTTTGCTGGTAAGAAAAAAAGAGAGGGAGTGCCTCACCAGTTAAACACTTGTTTCTATTTTTAAAATAAGACGGTGTGTGCTGCCTTGGTTCCCCCTCCCTTTCCCTCCTCTCCCCCCCCCCCAACCTTTCTCCTGCAGCCTTTGCTTGCTCATGGATAAATCTATTTAGAGGGTTTTGTTTTGTTATTGGTTTATTTAGCTACAGCCATGGATAACCCAAGGACGAAAATTGTGACTGTTTATGTGTAAGGTTCATTTGCACCATAGACTATTTCATGGCTGTATCTGTCTTACGTCTATGGCTTTGATGCATGTACAAAAATAGCAGCTGTTAGCATCTAATAGAAAATAATCACGTCCACCATATTAAAAGTGCTGTTTAGGAAGCACTTTTTCTTACAGAGTTCAAATTCCACTGATACAGCACTTCATACTGAGTATCGAAGGCTAAATGCTAAAAAAGAAATCTTTCTTCATCCAATGTACAGCCACACAAACAAATCAACCAGCTTTTTTTGGGGGGGGGGGATGTTGCGTCCAGTACAGAAACAAGGCTGGACTCTCAAAACTGTACAGAATAAATAAAGTCTCTGAGCATGTGCAAATCTACTTCTCCCAGCCACAGATCTTGCCACAAACAGGCCCTACAAGATTTTTACTTTCAAAGTTAGATGTTATCGAGAGATCATCTTGACACCTCGTTTTGGAACATTTGAGCACACGTTTCAATCATCTGGTAATTCGGATTAGAATAGAAACAGCAGGTGTGTGAAAGAAAGCATCTTTCTTTTAGACTTCAGGCACAATTTGAAGTAGCCTGGCATGTTAAAATAGAACATCCTTAATTATAAACAAAGGTAACAGCGCATCAACATGGATAAAAATCATACTCAACCCACGCATTTATTATTTGTTTAGGAAACGTCAGTGATGCTTGGAAATTGATGCTTCCTGAAGTTCAAAAAAGAAAAAGAAAATACATTCACCCTAAAAAAAAATAAATCAAAAAATCAATGGGTTAAGCTTTTACAAGAGAAGCATCCATATTTAGACTGAGGGGAGGCAAAAGGCAATCAGGTGTGCTGAAGTGGGAGAACCCAAAAGTGGTTTAAAAGCATCACGGAGAAGGTAAGAGAAAAGGGGAATTTCAGTTATCAACTCACTTTCCTTCCTTTTGGCTTTTTCACTTTGACCCCATTCCCCAACCGCAGCAGAAAAGGAGAGGGGGGGGGATTCCCTTTCCCACACACCCCTCAGCATCCACTGCAAGCAACGATTTGTGCAACTCAGCCTGGAAAGAAGCCCTCTCCCCCCCCACTTCTCCTTCAACCCCCCCCCCCGCAAACACACACACACACACACACACACACACAGACCCACATACACAGCAAGAAAATATCGCCGGAGAAAATGACAAGTCAGAGACACCGGTACACTGAGAGAGAAATCTCCTCCGGGGATCGAAGGGGAGAGCAAACGATCCCCTTCAATCCCGGGTCACCTCCCGGAGATCAAATTCCGCCGACCGACCGACCGACCGCCCCCCTTCCAGGCCTCTCCCCACCCCATAACTTCTTTCATTGAAAATAATCCCATGTCAGCCTCTCTCTCCCTCCCTCCCCAAAGGCTGGCCGAGCGGTCGCACAATCAAGGAGAACGGGAGGAAATGCAAAGGGGAGGAAATGCAAAGCGGCCGTCGTCGATCACACTAATAACCATCATCATCTTTTGTACAGCTATTAATAACAATAATGCAGATTATTTGGGAGATTAGAGGGATGGAGGAAAGCGGGCTGGAGGATTGAAAAATTTTTTTCTTACCGCAAGGGATCAGCCTCTCCCCGGCTCCTCCCGCCCGGATTGCAGGGTTGAATTAATCTGTGAAGACGAGAAGGAAGGAGGAAGGAAGGAAGGAAGGAGAGCGAGAGAGAGAGGAGGAGGAGGAAGAGGAGAATGGGAGATTGGCGAGGGGGGGGGGCGAGTCTCACCCGGGCTGCCTCCGGGAGGGAAGGATGGATGCAAAAGGGAGGGGGTCCTGGGCCAGGCAGAGGCCCCCCATGCAGCCAGCCCCTGCTCCCGGGGGCTGCAGACAAGGCGAAGGGGAGGGGGCCTCTTTGTTCTGTAATCCCAGTAAGATTGCAAGCCATTCGCCCCGGCTCTAATCCCAGCCCAGCTCAAGAGCCGCCTCCATTGGCTGTCATTTACATACAGGATTAAGAGGCAGGCAGGCGGGCAGGCTGGCGAGGGGGGGAAAGCGGAGGGGAGGCAGAGATCGCGGGAGGTTTCGCGGGCTTCCCTCCGGATTCTTCCCCCAAAGCCGGAGCGAACCGGGGTTGGGANNNGGGTGGGAGCGGGGGCGCGGGGGGTGGGGGAGAGAGAAAGCGGGAATTTCTGACGGAGCGATGAGAGCGAATTATAGAGGAAGTCGCAGGATATCGCTGGGGTTACAGAGTGCGTACCAGGTAGTCCTTGATTTGCGACCGCAATCGAGACCGAAATTTCTGCGAGGCATTCATTGGTCAAGCGAGCTTTGCTCCATTTTACGACCTTCCTTGCCACATGGGTGAAGTGAATCACAGCCGGTGTTAAGTTAGCAACAGGGTTGTTGGGTGAATTTGGCTCCCCCCCCCCCCGTTGACTTTGCTTGTCAGAAGGTTGCAAAAGGGGATGGCGTGACCTTGGGGCACCGCAACCGTCATAAATGTGAGTCTGTTGGCAAGTTTGATCGTATGACCATCGGGATGCCGCAACAGTCATAACAGTGACAAACGGTCATAAGTCACTTTTTTCAGGGACGTTGTAACTTTGAACGGTCACTAAATAAACTGTTGTAAGTCAAGGACTACCTGTATTTCTCGCCTTAATCTAAAGGTGGGCCATTAATCGAGCCCAAAAGAGCCGGTGGGTTGGGTAAGGGGAGGGCAAGGCAAAGAGCAGCAGGGAGGGGGGGGAATGACTTTGCAGATGGAAGAAGATTTCACCCATCTCGGCATCTCCAGGTGGTGTTTTTTTTTCCAAAATCATTTCTGGATTATCTTTCCAATCCACCAAATAACTAAAATGTATTCCTTTCCTTAAAGGTTCTTGAAGGAGAAAAAAAGACAGGTCATAAAGAAATAGATTTGCAGAGCTACTGGTGGTAAAGCCGTTGAGAGTCCTCGGGGCTCCCTAGACCACAAGTCTGACTCACAGCATGGGAGTATATCATCCATGGCTGATGAAAAAAGGGGATCCAGTTTTGGTTGCCACCATATAAAAAAAGATATTGAGAATCTAGAAAGAGTGCAGAGAAGAGCAACAAAGATGATTGGAGGACTGGAGGCTAAAACATATAAAGAACGGTTGCAGGAATTGGGTATGTCTAGTTTAATTAAAAGAAGGACTAGGGGTGACATGATAGCAGTGTTCTGATATCTCAGGGGCTGTCACAAAGAAGAGGGGATAAACCTATTCTCCAAAGCACCTGAAGGCAGGACAAGAAGCAATGGATGGGAACTAATCAAGGAGAGAAGCAATCTAGAACTAAGGAGAAATTTCCTGACAGTTAGAACAATTAATCAGTGGAACAACTTGCCTCCAGAAGTTGTAGGTACTCCAACACTGGAGATTTTAAAGAAGAGATTGGACAACCATTTGTCTGAAATGATATAAGGTCTCCCGCATGGTGTTGGACTAGAAGACATCCAAGGTCCCTCCCAGCTCTCTTATTCAGATCTTCACCCAAAGTCCATAAAATTGTCCACTCCACTCCACCTTCTGCTTCATGCAGGGATCTAGACTGAAGCACCCAGAACCCAGTATTTGCTTGAAGATGTGATCACAGCTTTTTGAGCTATAAAATCCATTGCTAGGTTAGAATTAAACTCCAGAGTTGAAATGAGAAGGTGGGATATAACAGTCTTAAATAAATAAATTCCCTCAACCCTGGGGGATCCCTCCTGAACTCCCAACTCCTGTTTGAGGTTAGGGCGCCTTTCCACAGATTTGGCTAATGCAGCCATTGTGCCCTTTCCTGGACCAGGAAGCCTTGCTCACAAACACTATGCCTTAGTTCTATTTGGATTACTGCAATGTGCTCTACATGGAGCTGCCCATGAAGACTACCCAGAAACTTCAACTGGTCCAAAACATGGCAGCACACACTCTGATGGGTTCCCATGTAATATCTCTATTGTACAAGCTGCACTAGCTTCCAATTTCTTTCTGGGTGCAATTCAAGGTACTGGTCATCATTTTAAAAGCCTATATGGCACAGGGCCAGGTTATCTGTGGGACCGCCTTTCCCTAAGGACATCTACCCATCCTTCCAGGTCAGATAGAGTGGGCACGCTTCTAGGCCCTTCCTTTAAACATAGCCATCTGATGGGAAATAGGAAGCATGCCTTTTATGTGATAGCCCGTGCTCTATGGAACACTCTGCCCAGCTAAGATTAAGCAGGCCTCTAACCCTCCTAGCCTTCTGAAAAGCTTTGAAGACCTGGCTTTTCCTCCGAGCACTCGGATAAGATGATGTGACTGCATATCAGAAGCTTGACTTGGTGCCAGGTTTTTGTGCATTTGGTTTTAATATGGTTTTTATTTAAAATTATTTTAATTTTTGATTGGGAGCTGCCCAGAGTTTGTTATAAGATTGGTGGCTGTATAATTTTTAAAATTGAAATAAATAAATTTGAGATGTGCCATAATATCATGAATCGAGTGGAAAATGTCAACAGAAATTAATTTTTCTTCCCTTTCTCACAAGTTAAGAACTTGGAGTCATCTGCCATAATAAATGGAGGGACATACAGAATCAATAAAAGGAGCAATTTCTTAATAAAGAAAAAAACTAAACAATGGAATTCACTGTCATCAGATGTGGTGCTGCTCACCAAAATAGATAGTATTAAGAAGGATTAAGGCAAATTCATGAAGGATCTGGCTCTCGGTGGCTTGATGCATTAATACCTAAAATAAATCCTTGCTGGGAAATCAACAATACAAGAGAATTCTCCATCCTTTTGTGTGGGCCTGATAACATCTTAGATGCCCCTGATTGACCACCTAATGAGCAAAATGCTGATCTAGTGGATTTAAGAGCTAGGTTCTTTATAAATCAGATGCTAGGCAGGTGTAGATGCGGATAGCAGCACAGAGAAATGCCCCCATTCTGGCACATTTTTCAAAGTCAATAGAGGCTTTGCCACACTATTCTCTAATGCAGCAGTCTTCTTTACATGCAGTGTTGTGAGTGTCGGACAGTTATCACTCCAGGCTGCTCAATCTTAGTGAGGCCATCCAGAATATGTCGCTGGCAGTTTCCAAAGTGGTATTTCACGCCTAAATATCTCTACTACCTCTATGATTCTTCTGAATGGACTACAGGTAGTCCTCAATTTACAACTATTCATTTAGTGACCATACAACGTTACAGTGCACTGAAAAATGTGACTTATGACCATTTTTCACACTTACGACCATTGCAGAATCCCCGTGATCAAAATTCAGACACTTTTCAACTGGCATGTATTTATGATGGTTGCAGTGTCCGGGGGGTCATGTGATCATTTTTTGCAACCTTCTGACAAGCAAAGTCAATGGGGAAGCCAGATTCACTTAACAACCGTGTTACTAACTTAACAACTGTGGTGTTTCACTTAACAACTGTGGCAAGAAAGGTCGTAAAATGGGGCAAAACTCAGTTAACAACTGTCTTGCTTAGCAACAGAAATTTTGGGCTCAATTTTGGTCATAAAACAAGGACTAATTGTAGAGAGGTTCATAATATGGTGCAGTAGGGATTCATGGGAATCTCTCAGTGCAAAGCCTCTCCCCATTGATGGTTCATATAACAAAAGGAGGAAATTATTAGGGTGAGCAAAGCAGCAAAAAAGCTATACCAGTGTTTCTCAGCCTTGGCAACTTGAAGATGTATGGACCAACTCCCAGACTTCAATGTGCCAAAAGCAGGGGGAGTGCGGGGGGGGTCACGCGCGTGCGTTCCCACACCCATAATTCAATGCACCCCGCGCATGCACGCACGCCCCCCCTGCGCTCCCCCTGCTTTTGGTATGCGATGGCACGGTGGGCCCGGTAGGCCCGTTTTTCGCCCTCCCCAGGCTCCAGAGGCTTTCTAGGAGGCTGGGGAGGGTGAAAACGGCCTTCCCCATCCCCCCGGAGGCCCTCCGGAGGTTGGAAACGGCCCGTTTCCCGACTTCCAGTGGGACCAGAAAGCCTGTTTTTCACTCTCCCCAGCTCCAGAGGCTTTCTAGGAGCCTGGGGAGGGCAAAAACGGTCTTCCCCACCCCCCCGGAGGCCCTCCGGAGGCCGGAAATGGCCTGTTTCCCAACTTCCGGTGGGACCGGAAGGCCCGTTTTTTGCCCTCCCCAGCCTCCAGAGGCTTTCCTGGAGGCTGGGGAGGGCGAAAACGGCCTCCCCTCCCCCCCCAGAGGCCCCCCGGAGGCCAGAAACGCCCTTCCAGAGCCTCTGCGCGAGCCCTTTATTTACCTCAAAACGGGCTGCGTGTAGACTCCTGGGAGGGGACGGGGGCGTGGCCAGCCAAAAATCAGCTGGCCAGTGCGCACATGCACGCTGGAGCTGATCTACGGCAATGGTTCCCGTGCCGGCAGATATGGCTCTGCATGCCACCTGTGGCATGCGTGCCATAGGTTCACCATCACGGAGCTATACCATTTCATGCTGGGGGAAAAATGGCAATATCTTCCCAGAAATGCAAGTGCTCCTGTTGGGCTTTATCTACCAACCAATAAAGAATTATCTTCTTAATGAAATATCCAATTCTGTTCGATTTCTTCATTGACTGTGTGATACATCAGCTTCTAAGATATGTTAACCCTTAGTTGAATCCATTCTTTCTTCCACCTGCACAGTATATCCTGTGCCAACGGCTGCCACACAACTTAAACCATCAAAAAGTCACTGTGGTTGGCAAGGTGTTCATTTCATCAAACGCTTCAACCTTCCCCCCCCCCTCAAATGCATCTTATTAGTTTGGCAAAAAAAAAAGTCACAAAAGCTTCTGACGTTTAATAACATTTGTTAATCAGAAGAACTGCTATCAGGCTCCTGATTCTTTTCCACTGTACAGCTCTCTTGTAATATCTTGTAGGATGTTAGTGGTTGAACAGTTCAGTTTTTATTTTATTAGTCCAGAGCGCTTTGTCCCAAACATTCCAGACTTATCAAAAATTTTGTTTTGCATACCTTAGACTTTTACGATAAGCTGGAGAAAACATTTCCTTCTGCTAACTCTCCCATGAAGTTCACTGTTATGAAAATACACCATGCTGCTGATCTGTGGATAATTACTCCAGCATGAGCTAAATTTTTCAGAACATTGTTTAACCAGTTTTCAACCACTTTGGGGACAATTCTAGCAGAGTTTTTCTTAGTTTTCAAACTAATGCCTGATTTTCAGTGAAGCTGAAAAGAAGTTTGACTATTTTATATAATAGTCCAAAGCAAATCTCCAAATCAATCGTGAAGTGGATGATTGTACATTTCAAGAGAAGGACTAGGTGTGACATGATAGCTTCTTCCAATACCTGAGAGGCTGTCACAGAGAATAAGGTGTCAACCTATTCTCCAAAGCACCTGAGGGCAGGACAAGAAGTAACAGATGGATGATCATTAGAGAGAGATCCAACCTAGAACTAAGGAGAAATTTCCTAACAGTGAGAACAGTTAACCAGTGGAACAGCTTGTCTTCAGAAGTTGGGTGCTCCATCATTGAAGATTTTTAAAAAGAGATTGGATAGCCATTTGTCTGAAATGGTATAGGGTCTCCTGTTTGAGCAGGGGGTTGGACTAAAAGACCTCTAAGATCCAGAGGTGGGTTCCTCCCGGTTCGGACCGGTTTGCGACTCACTGGTGACATCACAGTGACATCACGGAGCCGGTTCGGTCGGTGCCGGTCCGTGGGCGCTGCCATCTTTTTTTTTTTGGGAATTTGTTCTTTTTTTTTGAAAAAAAAATATTTTTTTGATTTTTTTTTCTTCTTCTGCGCATGCGCAGAAGCCGAGTTTCCAGCACTGTGCATGTGTCGCCATCTTGTTTTTGGCTCTTTTTTTTTTGGATTTTTTTTAATGTTTCGTCACTGCGCATGCACGCGTGCGCGCAGCCACGCAGCGCAGGAGGAAGCAAACCGGCAGTGAGGTAAGTTAGAACCCACCTCTGCTAAGCTCCTTTCCAACTCTGTTATTCTATGTTGTTTACAGGAGAAAAAAGAGAAAGACTTGAATATTATTGAAAATATGTGAGTCAATCTCAAACGTGTGTATGCAGAGACCTACGAATATTTCTGAGCTAGAAGAGTTCTGGAAGGAAGAGAAGGGGAAAAACCTGCCTCTAAGCAGGCTATAGAAATATATGGACAATGTCATTTCTGCTGAAGGAAGTTTTAGGAAGTATTGACCAAAACGGTGTCTAAATTTCCTTGCTATATTGTGTTTTTATTTTGAATCTGTAAACAACTGCACATAAATGCTAATGCGGGCATGCAGTTTTGCAAAAAGACCATTGTGTTTAACTTTTAACATTGTGTTGACTACTGATCACTTTGGGATTTATTGAAAGATACAATTTGATACCTTCACTTTTGCATACAACTGTACAAAATAAATTTAAAAGGGGGGGGGGAGGAAATGGGACAAGTTTTAAAGAAAGATGACAGACCAACAGCCCAGATCTACAGAAATGTCAAGTGAGCAGAAGCCTCAAAGAAGCTGGTGCTAATGAAACACGCATAACCAAACAATAAGAAAAATTGTCATTTAGTTATGTTTTTTTAAGCCAAAGAAAAGCCTATCAGCTGCTCAGTGGAGATTATAAAATGGTAATTAGCTCAGTTGTCTCCAAGAAAAATGTATGTTCCACCAGGGAATTGTGAAGAGAAGAATAAAAGCGCAAAGAATTAAACCTTGAGAGTGATAGGATCATGATCAGGGAATTTCTCTGAATTACTTTATACCTTCAAAGTCAGGTTATTGGTATTCTAGATTACTAGACAAACTAAATATAGTAATGATTTGACTGAAACCTGTAAACGCTGATATATCTAGAAGGAACAAAATTTTCAGACAGTAGGCCAAAGTTCTGCACAAATTTACATCAATTGCCTAATGATATATTAGGCAGATGACATAATTCATATTGTTTTTCTGATATTGTTTATTTATTTGCATATTTGTAGACCACCCCAATCAACTAGGATTCCAGGCAACAAATAACACAACTGCTCTACACACAGTTAAAGCCATAAGTCCAAATAAAAATTAAATATACAAGCCGCTCCAGGACAAACCCAGACTAAGAAACAGACACCATGTAGACCTAAAACTACAGAGTAGTCCTCAATAGCAATAGCAATAGCACTTAGACTTATATACCGCTTCATAGTGCTTTACAGCCCTCTCTAAGCGGTTTACAGAGTTAGCATATTGCCCCCAACAATCTGGGTCCTCATTTTACCCACCTCAGAAGGATGGAAGGCTGAGTCAACCTTGAGCCGGTGAGATTTGAACCGCCGAACTGCAGCTAGCAGTCAGCTGAAGTAGCCTGCAGTGCTGCACTCTAACCACTGCACCACCTCGGCTCTACCTACGAACACAATTGAGCCCAAAATTTTTGTTGCTAAACAAGACAGTTATTAAGTAAATTTTGCCCCATTTTAGCACATTTCTTGTCACAATTGTTAAGTTAATCACTGCAGTTGTTACGTTAGTAACACAATTGTTAAATGAATCTGGCTTCCCCATTGACTTTGCTTGTCAGATGGTCGCAAAAGTTGATCATGTGACTCCAGGACACTGCAACTGTCATAAATATGAGTCAGTTGCCAGGCATCTGAATTTTGATCTCATGACCATGGGGATGCTGCAACAGTCATACGTGTGAAAAACGGTCATAAGTCACTTTTCTCAGTGCCATTGTAACTTTGAACAGTCACTAATAGACTGTTGTAAATTGAGGACTACCTGTGCTTGTATTGGAACAGTTATAGTAATAGAACCAGGAAAGTCCGAATGTACTTCCCTTCCTGCCTCTTTATGTCCATGTGAAAAGCAGGTGACTGTTTGATAAACTACTTGATGAAAAAATTAAAGTAAAGGAAATGAAATTAAATTAAAGTATTAAATAATTAAATTAAATTAAATAAT
>QLTV01002115.1:238612-257838 GCA_003457575.1 Thermophis baileyi | reverse complement strand
CAGGAGGGGAGGGGTGTTATAGCAATAGCAATAGCAATAGCACTTAGACTTATATACCGCTTTACAGTGCTTTACAGCACTCTCTAAGCGGTTCACAGAGTCAGCATATTGCCCCCAACAATCTGGGTCCTCATTTTACCCACCTCGGAAGGATGGAAGGCTGAGTCAACCTTGAGCCTGGTGAGATTTGAACCGCTGAACTGCTGAACAGTCAGCTGAAGTAGCCTGCAGTACTGCACTCTAACCACTGCGCCACCTCGGCTCTTATGTTCTAACTGTTTAAACTATGTTGCATGGTTCCAACCAGGTCCAGCGTTTGAGCGGGAAAAAGCTCAAACGCTATTGGCTGGTCTGTCTGACAGCTCCCTATAAAAGGGCAAGCTGTCAGACTGCTCTTTGCTGGTTACTGATACAAGAGCTGAAATAAAGAGCTGCTTTGGAAGTCTGTCTCCTGTCATCTCTACCCACTATCTAACAACATGTTAATCAAATTCTGTTTATATAACCAAGGATTGTATTAGCTTTTTCGACTAATTAGTTTTTTTTGGCTATTTTTTTTAAATCAATTGGTCAAAGGCCTAGCAATCCTAGCTGTTATTCCCATTTTGTTTTGTTGTTGTTGTTGTTTTAGCATTGTGTGGGAACTCAACCCATTTGGTCATTATGATTCAGTGTATTGTGAAACCGAGAAAAGCATTAACGCAGTAACCAGATTACTGTTAATTGAATACAGACAATAAATGGGGAAAAAAATTCCTCTTCAAACATCTCTGATAGTTGCTTGTTTTTCAGTGGAAATGAGCCCTGCTCTTCAAGCTTGAAACCTTAAATATCATCCTTCATTCTATTTACTCTCCTTGCAATTCTTAAAATATATTCTTTTGCAATTTATTTTCACCTTCCTCAACCTCCGCAAACATAGAAAACTGACAGCAGAAAAAGACCCAATGGTTCATCAAGTCTTCCCTTTAAAATTTTATTTTTATTTTTATTGTTGTCAAATGATGGGCATATGTTTATTCCAAGCATAAACTTTAAACTCACTTACTGATGATTGACTCACTATATCTGCTGGAAATTGGCTCCAAGCCTCCACTACTCTTTCTGTGGGGTAATACTTTTGAACTTCCCTCCTATCAGTTTGAGATTATGCCATGTTCTTGATTCTTGCTTAATATTGAAAATACTGCCTTCTAGAACCTTATGCACACGCTTAATATATAGTTATTTTCCTTTGTATAGTAAGTCTCAATCATGTTCCCCCCAACCAGAGGTGGGTTCCTCCCGATTCGGACCGGTTCTATAGAACTGGTAGTAACTCGGCGGCCTGGGTCGCTAGAACCAGCAGTGACCCAGGCCTGCCACGCCCCCAAACCGGTTCTTGTTTTTTGCTTCTGCGCATGCGCAGAAGCTTTTTTTAAGCACGTGCACGCTCGCGCGCCCGCGTGCCGCATCACTGAGCGAACCGGCAGCAAAGAAAAGCAGAACCCACTCCCTGCCCCCAACCCTCTCCTTTCTGTCCCCCAGGCTATACATATTCAGTTCTTTTAATCTCTTCTGATATGTTTTGTCCCTCAGACTTGGCACCATTTTTATTGCCCATCTCTGGATTTGCTCAATCTTATCAATATAGTTTTTTTTTAAGTGAGGTCTCCAGAACCGGACACAGTATTCCAAATGGGGTCTGACTAAAGCTCTGTATAGTGGATTAGGACATCTTTTTTCCTTCTGTGCGGCCTTCAACTCCCAGAATTCCCCAGCCAGCATCTTAAAAGTTGCCCAGGTTGAGAATCACTGCCTAAAGGCGTGGAACTCAAAAGTAGCTTCACATTATTATCTAGAATAGAATAGAATAAAGGAGTTGGAAGAGACCTTGGAGGTCTTTTAGTCCAACCCCCTGCTTAGGCAGGAAACCCTATACCATTTCAGGCAAATGGTTGTCCAATCTCTTCTTTAAAACTTCCAGTGTTGGAGCATTCACAACTTCTGGAGGCAAGTTGTTCCACTGATTAATTGTTCTGTCAGGAAATTTCTTCTTAGTTCTAGGTTGCTTCTCTCCTTGATTAGTTTCCATCCATTACTTCTTCTTGCCTTCAGGTGCTTTGGAGAATAGCTTGACTCCCTCTTCTTTGTGGCAACCCCTCTAGATGGAATTTGACTAAGGCATACGTAGTTATTTTCCTTTGTATAGTAAGGTTGACCTGTTTGTGTCATCCAAAATTGCATTAGCCTTTTTGTAATTACCTCCTTGGTGATATAGATTTATTATTATGCTGTGGTAATTGGCTGTACATTATGAACCTATATTTCCAACTATCTAATTTGGACTTGGGCCAAGAGGAGTACTATTCTTTTAATTGAAAATGAGCAGTCAATCTTCTCTGCAGTATTCAAAAAGTCTTTCTTACAAAGGTGCTTTTTCAAGAGGCAACTGGACTTTCTGGTTTTTCTTTTGAAGAAGTTTTGCATCTCATCCAAGAAGCTTTTTCAGCTCTGACTAGATGGTGGGGAATGGAAGCATTTGAGCATCCACTCAGAGCTGGAGAAGCTTCTTGGATGAGAAGCGAAACGTCTTCAAAAGAAAAGAAAAAAACAAGAAAGTCCAGTTGTCTCCTGAAAAAGCACCTTTGGGACAACCATGACCTGGATGACTGAGAATCTCCATAGACATTTCTTACAAATGGTTTGTTTTTCAGTGTGCATATTATTGGTAAAACTTTTGTTGATTTTCCAATACAGATACCCTCGACTTACAACCACAATTGACCCACCAACTGTTGTTAATGTTGTGTCCCATCTTATGACCTTTTTTTGCCATGGTTGTTATGTGAATCACATAACATGTGAATCTGGCTTCCCCCCTGGACTTTGCTTGTCAATGTATTGCTCCAATAGAAGATTACTTGTGTTTTATTGTTTGACTAATCTAGATGAAATGTTAATATATAATGCTAATCCATGTATATGCCACACGCTAAATAAATAAGGTTACAAATGACAATCCCAGGGCCCTGAGATTTATGCTACCTTCATATATACCAGTATATGCCAATTGCCAAGCACTCAAAGTGTGATTACATGACCATTTCATGTGCAACTGCAATGGTTGCAAGTTTGAAAAATAATTGCATGTCACTTTTCTCAGTGCCATTGTAACTTTGAATGGTCACTAAATGAATGGATGTAAGTCAAGGAGTACCTACCTGTACTAAGAAGTGTTTTTTTAAACACTGATGGAATTATATTTTTATATATTAAGTTTTTTCTGTTTGATTTGTGGAAGATAATAAGATTATCTTTTGTAGTTTTAAATTAATAACTTTTAAGTCTTTATATGTGGCTTGTTCACCCTTTTAGGCAGAACCTGTCCTTTCAGTTGAGTTGCCAGGTGACATTCCAAAAAGTGAGGATTTAAAAACAAAACGATTGCAGCAAAGGCAAGGACAAAAAGTAAATGTGATTGTTAAATCGAATTACAATTAAATAAATATTGCATGGTCCCATATTTATATTTTCCTCTACTATTACATTAAAAAATTCCATTTCCAGTGTAACAGTTGTTGTTTATTTAGAAGATTTACACATTTGTGATGGCTCTTGAGGTTACATTCAAGATTTCAGGGATGGGTGGTAGGGTATAAGCACCAGGGTGAATGTTGTGCATCAATTCAAATGACTAAAGCTTGAAATTATATATAATTGTTTTTGTTCCTTTTCTTCCTACATCATGTAACCAAGAATAGCCAGCCCAATGTTGGTATTTCTTCTAAGCAATTTTGCAGGTGTGGAATCAAGTCACGGCCATTCACTGGAATTTATTTTTGACTAACCGATCAAACATCACCTGCATTGAGAGGGCTTGGAAAAATCCCCCACAATGCCCTGAGGCACTTCCCACCGTCTGAAATTTGAGGTGTGGCTTTTATTGAAAATCAATGGGAAAATCAATATAGAGGTTATCCTTGATAGACAATTTAGACCAGAATTTCCATTGCTATGCAAGGTGGTTCTTAACTGAATTATGTCCGATTTTACCTTTTTTGCCATGGTTGTTAAGCAAATCACTAGAGCAGGGGTGTCAAACTCAAGGATCCGACCCACGGGTTTGCTTAGATCTGGCCTGTGGGGCTGCCCTGGAAACAGCGAAGGACCGGCCCACGGTGCCTCTGCCAGCGAAAACAGGCTCCCAATCTCCGTTTTCAGCTGGAATGCACGTGGTCCTCCCGAGATCCGTTTTCGTTGGCAGAGGGCTGCAAGAGGCCGTCCCAGCTGAAAACGGAGATCGGGAGCCTGTTTTCGCTGGCACAGCGCTTGGGCCACCACAGGAGCCCCTGACACAAGTGACGTCAAGCTGCCCCCCCCCCCCGAGATCAAACACAACCCTGATGCGGCCCTCAGTGAAATCAAGTTTGACAACCCTGCACTAGAGTTAAGTGAATCACAGAATTGTTAAGTGACTCCAGCTTCTCCCATTGGCTTTGTTTGTCAGAAGCCACCTGGGAAGGTTGCAAATGGTGATCGCATGACCCCAGAACACTGCAACCCTCATTAATACATGCTAATTGCCACGTGCCCATATTTTGATCATGTGACTGAGGGGATGCCGCGATCGTGATAAGTGTGGGGACCGATCATAAGTCACTTTTTTCAGTGCCGTTGTCATGTCGCTAAATGAATGATTGTAAATTGAAGATTATCTAATTTATATATAACCTTTTATTACTGGAAGGTCCTTACTACTTCCATGAATGGTTAGACACTTTCCAGTTTGACAGAAATAACAACCAGCCATAGGATGCCACCTTTCTGATAAGCAACTGTAAGTGGAAATTGGATAGTCCTGACTTATTCCAGGTTTGTACACATGTGCTGTTTTAAAAATTGGGGCGGCGGGGATAATAAATGTAATGAAAAGTAGTGAGTTGACATGGCCCAATGGACCAGGAAATTATTATTTACAGCAAAGGGGCCAATACTTGATTTGCTGGATTAAATCACAAGAGATGCATAAGCAGAGAGGTCTGATAAATTGTTCCAGAACTAATGTAATAATTCAGGCTAACGGGATCCGACTGTATTTAGATAAGGCATCTAGTGCCACCTAGTGTTAGATTTTAAAAGTATCAGCAATAACCAACTTCATTAACCTCTGGTTTGAATTTTAAATCCCATCCAATTGCTCCATCATAGACGTGACCAATTTTGAGTTGTACCTGACACATTTGGAGGATATCAGCCTCTCTCTTGGAAACACACTTTGGAACAGCATCAGTGAAAGGAATTTTTGTGGCCTTTGCAGGACTTCAATAATTAACATTAACACGAAGAATGCAGATGGGGAGGTCTACCCCAACATTGGCAGGTTTTCTATTCTGTAACAAATTACAGGTAATCTATGTCTTGCAATCACAATTGGGACCAGAATTTGATAGGCGAGTTGTGCCTGATTTTAAGAGCCGCGGTGGCGCAGTGGTTAGAGTGCAGTACTGCAGGCTACTTCTGCTGATCACCGGCTGCCAGCAGTTTGGCACCAGGCTCAAGGTTGACTCAGCCTTCCATCCTTCCGAGGTGGGTAAAATGAGGACCCAGATTGTTGGGGGGCAATATGCTGACTCTGTAAACCGCTTAGAGAGTGCTGTAAAGCACTATGAAGCGGTATATAAATCTAAATGCTATTGCTATTGCTATGACCTTTTTTTTGCCATGGTTAAGCAAATCTCTTTAAAAGTGAGTCTTGTGGTCATTAAGCTTTCCCAATTCACTTTGCCTGTCAGAAACCAGTTGGGAAGATTGCAAACGGTCATTACATGAACCGGGACACTGCAACTACCATAAATACATACCAGTTGCCAAGCACCCAACTTTCGGGATACTGCAATGGTTTTAAGTGCAAGAACTGGTTGTAAATCACTTTTTCAGTGGTGTAACTATAGTTTCTCTAACTATAGTTTCATATATTGCACAATTTCAGAAACACTAGATTAACCAGTATGTCGTGAGAGCGCAGTGGTTAGAATGCAGTATTGCAGGCTAATTCTGCCGACTGCCAGCAGTTCATTCTTGACCGGCTCAAGGTTGAGTCAGCTTTCCATCCTTCCGAGGTTGGTAAAATGAAGACCCAGATTGTTGGGGGCAATTTGTTGCCTCTGTAAATCTCTAAGAGATGGCTGTAAAGAACTGTGGTTATATTCGTCTAAGTGCTATGTTGTGTAGCTTCAGCTTCACTCGTCTCTGGATTGTTGTGAGGATAAATAGAGAGAAAAGGCAAGTAAGCAGCAACACGTGAGGCTTGGAAGCAAGTCCTCTTTTCTGTGTTGAAAACACAGCATTAATGCAGAGTGACCATATGTTCTCTATTTCAGAAATATGTCCTTTGTTTTTCAAAACCTCACTATTGTCCTTTATTTATTTATTTATAAATATTTATTTATTTATTTATACTTGATTGCAAAAAATTCAACTTCAACAACAGAGTGGTCAATGCCTGGAATACATTACCTGACCTAGTTGTTTCTTCCCCAAACCCCAAAAACTTTAACCTTAGATTATCTACCATCGACCTCACCCCATTCCTAAGAGGTCTGTAAGGGGCGTGCATAAGCGCACAATCGTGCCTACCGTCCCTGTCCTAATGTACCCATATATTCATACTTCTTGTACTCATAATCATGCTTGTACTATTATATATATATACAATCATGTTTATACTTTGTCTGTACTTTGCTTGTAATCATATATGCTTGACAAATAAATAAATTAAAATTAAATTAATTAAATATTTGGATCATTTAACTTACACCATACCGATAACAGCCACTTAATGCAATTTTTCAATTAATGTGGAAACTATGGAAACTGAATTGTTTTTTTAAAATAAATTTACATGTACTGTTTGGTTTTAGGTATTTTTATTTGAATATGCATTTTTGTAAAGTTTTTCTTCATTTTGCTCTTGATTTCCCTTTGTAAAGCAAAGTTATAAACAAACTTTTTTTTTATTATGAACCTCTTTCAGATTTGTTCCTTATTCAGGCTTGTTCTTTATTCCCCCCACCCTCAAAATATGGCCACCGTATATTAATGAAAGCTGAAGGATAAAAGGTTAGGAACCAGGAGACTGTGAGTTCTAGTCAAGCATGAAAGCCAAGCTGGATGACTTTGGGCTAGTCACTCTAAGCCTAGCCCACCTCACAGGATTGTTATGAGGAAAATAGGAGGCAGAAGAAGTATTGGGTATGTTTGCCTCCATGCGTTATTCATTTATAAAAATAATAAAGCTGAGATTTAAAAAATGTGAAACAAAAACTTTTAACACTAGTAATTAATAAGTAGTGTTCCTTTTTGGAATTTTAATTTCTTTACTGTGTATTTAACTATAGTAAAACATTGGTATTCCAACTAATGCTGGGTTAGAATCTTTTTTAAAACCTAAAAACATTTCAGAACATTGCATCATCTTCCGATTCATCAGTTTTGTGTCATTATTCATCAAGGAGAGGGACAAGAGGCAATTCTCTTCTGCCACAATTTTTATTGTTTTAGTATGAGTTCATCACACTATAGAAAGCCAGTCTCGGGTCCTGTAATACATGAATACATAATCTGTAGAAGTAGTTACACTTTGACTCCCATCTGTTTAAGCTTTTTGTACAGAGGAAATGAACAGAAAAAAGGCGATAATAAAATAGACATTTGCTGTCAAATCAATTTTCTTCGTCTAACAAAATTTGATAGCCAAAAAAGTGTCTAAAACTACAAAATTAGGATACGTACCACATAGGTAAAAAGTTATCCATTTTTTTTATTATTATTATACTTAGTTTTGACTGGATTCTCTTCCTGTTCAGGATCCTGATAAACTGGACTGGCAGGATTAGTGGATTAATATATCTCTTCAAAGAATAAATGCTGAATGCTCCCCATTGATAGTTGCCCTGGAGTTGGATTTTGACTTCCTGTGAAATGGCTATGTGTATATTTATTTGAAACACAAAGAGGAATAATAGAGTTGGAAGGGACCTTGGAGGTCTTCTAGTCCAACCCCCTGCTCAGGCAGGAAACCCTATACCATTTCAGACAAATGGTTGTCCAATCTCTTCTTAAAAACCTCCAGTATTGGAGCACCCACAACTTCTGGAGCTAAGTTGTTCCACTGATTGTTATAATTGCCAGGAAATTTCTCCTTAGTTCTAGGTTGCTTCTCTCCTTGATTAGTTTCCAGCCATTGCTTCTTGTCCTGCCTTCAGGTGCTTTGGAGAATAGCTTGATTAGGAGTCAGGCAGCACCACAGTATTGCCCATAGAATTGTCAACCATAGCAAAATGCAGTATCCCCAAATTTGGTACCCTCTAGATGTATTTAACAAAATTTAACATAATTCTCAGCATGTTATATTGAGAATTAGAGACTGGTAAGTCTGGAAAGCATCAAGTTTGAGAACCTAATGTGCACAGGATATAGATAGAAGAATACATCTGCACTTCCGTTTCAAAAGGAGACATAAGATTCTCAACCATGCTGTCAAAATTTTACAAAGTTGCTGTTTCCTACGGGGGGGGGGGGGGGGGGGGGGGAATCAACCTTCTGGATTTTTGGCAGTCCCACTCCGGAATGGGACAACTCGCCGCTGCCAACTCATTGCAGCCAACTCACCATGGGACAATTTAGCAATTCAATTTAATTATTGAAAATAAATTTAAAAATATTTTATTTTTTGTCATTCACATTTCATTCTGTCCCTCCTTTTGCATCCTTTCTTTAATGATTCTATTTCACCATTTATTTGATAATAGTGTAACTCTTGTCCCGCGGCGAGTTGGCTGTGGCAAGTTGGCCGTGGTGAGTTGGCTGCAACGAGTTGGCTGTGGCAAACTGTCATAGACCTGTCCCACTCATCTACCACACAGCAATGCTACAAGTTCAGACTTTCATTAAGTGTCCCACTAACCCAGGGGTCCCCAAACCTGGCAACTTTAAGACTTGTGGACTTCAACTCCCAGAATTCTCCAGCCAGCATAGCTGGCTGAAGAATTCTGGGAGTTGAAGTCCACAAGTCTTAAAGTTGCCAGATTTGAAGACCTCTGCACTAACCCTTCTGTTGCTTAAAGTCAGAAGAGCTGGAAAATAACCAGGAATGTTAGCGCTTTTATAACATTTTTTGTTGTTGAATTTTGCTTTCCATCTCTCTTTTTCCTCCTGATGAAAATGGTAAGATGGACTGGCCTCTTGCTTGTAATACAGCACAATTACTTTGGCTTGCAATCCTGTGCAGATAAACTACTAGTAGTTTTTAAGGGTCATAATGGACAAATTTTGCCATTAGGTGAATAAATAAAATGAACAAGCAGCTGTTAAGGACTCAAATAATCCCAGCTCTCTATCAGAAGTTGGAAAATAAAGAAGTTAATTGACACTCTTCTTTCAAAGACAGTGTTTGCATACAAAAGTAAACTGGAATTCTGATGAATCCTGGCTAATAGTGAATGAATAGTATGCTAAGTACAAATTCCCACTTCTTTTTGCCTGTTGGCCCAAGAAAACACATTTGTCATTGGAACCTGGATTCTTTGTTAATTGCCCCTCATACAGCCAGTGTTCATAAACCAACACCAATCTCTTGTTTAGCTGTAGAATAAATCAGGATTCCATACTCAGACATCAAGGTACGTTTTCTATTTCTGGTTAGTTAAGCTGTTCACATGTATAGAATTAGCCAAGCAGGAGCAAACTTTGCATTAACAGACAATTCATTTATATTTCCAAGATCCTGGCTTCTTACTGGCCATCTCTGCAATTCACTTCCCAAAAGGTAACTTTAATTAATGGCATGATAAAACAGTATCAGTGAAAAGAAAGAGATGGTAAAGATTTGTGTAAGTGTTGATTTTTTGGTTCATCCACAAATAGACATAATTTATCAAAGCAAAAAACAAAAACAAAAACCTGTGTTGAGAATTATCACACTAATAACATCTCATTAGAGTTCCTCCAAAATATTATTTTTCTGTGGTTTTACTTGTCAGCTTGCTCCAATTCCTGTCCATCGAAACAGAACACAGAAGACAGACAACTTGATTAGAAAATGCCACCATCATTATTTGCACTGCCCATTTTTTTGCAGGGAAAAAAAGATTCAAGCAGTAACATTTCAGGTGATACAAATCAATAAAGGAATATAGAAAAGTGGCAAAGAGCTGAAGAAAAATAGAGGTATATGAAGACAAGTGGGTAACTTATTCTCCTTAATACTGTAAATCAACTTTCCTCATCCTGATGACTCCCATACATGTTGGGACTCCAATTTCCAGACTAAGCTAGCATAGTCAAAAGCTAGACATGTTTATGTGGGCTTGGAGATCCCAATAAAACCAGAGGACGTCAGTGTGTGAAAGTTTACTGTACATACTGGCAAATCCATCACTATGAAAGTAGAGTCCAAGGCCTTTTGAAGGATCATAAAATACATGAAGCTGACATGGCACTTCCTCCTAGGTAGCAGTTTTCAATGAGAATCAGTTGGCCGCCTTAAAAGAAAAAGCAGCAAAAACCACATTCGCAACCTTAAAATGCCCGATCAGAGCCCATAGAGATAGTTTCTCAATTGGAACCCTACATTCTCCATCACCAGATCTCCACAACAGATAATCTCGTGGAGAGGATACCAAATGTGAAGCTCCAAGATAGGACCCTGGTTCTTAATTCAACCCTCTCAAGGAAAGAAGCAGAGCCTAAGAGGCATAAAGAAGTAGTGGAGTAATCTGGTCTAAGTACCAAAGAAAGGGTCCAAATGGATTCCATATCTCATTGGAACAGGCAGCTCAGTTGTTCCAAGGTTCAGCTGTTTGGATCTTTGGTGCTCTGGGATTTTATCCTTGAGCGCACAGAACTGGGGTTACATGGTTAGGATTACAGGAAGAAAGAACATGTAGGTTTAGCATTATAAACTCTTTGTTTCCAAATTCCAGCACCGTCATTCAAACGATTTCTGTTTCCGTAACACTATTTGAAACTACGCCAACAGACTAGCATCAATTCAACCTGTAGGATACATCTTTCTGAATGCCAGTCAGCTGTCCGGACTATTATTTACTTTGCTTTTTTCAGCTGGCATCTCCGAGTTTGATGAGAATAGCAGTAATGTGATCTTGCTTCGGATGGTTACTAGAACTGACAACAATGTGGACTTTTGTTCCTCTGAAATCCTCAAACCCCATAGTGGTGGTGGGATGGAGAAAACCACAATGTAATATTGGGAGAATGAAGAGAAAGAATGCTCACCCTGGGGGGGTGGGGGGAGTAGATCTTTCTTGGAGACCTCTTCCTCTGGAACCTCTTCTTAGGTTCTCTCTACTTAGCACCGATTTCTAGACAGCTTCTTTTAACAAATCATATTTACAAAAGAAGGCATTTTGTAAGACAACACTCACAGACATTCTCTCTCAAATCTGCGTACCATTAGCAGAAAAAAAAGAGAAAAAACATACAAACACACAAGGGGACATTCTTGCTCCAATCATTCATATTTAAACACTTAAGACATCTTCTCACCTGGAAATTCATCTGGGTCTCAAATTTATATATGCAAGAAAACCAAGGGAGAACATACTATGTGAAGATTACTGCCACAGGCTGCAAAGCATTTTGTGCTCCAAAGGTTAGGCTGAATTCTTCTGGCCTTCACCCCAAACAAGCTACTTTCCTTGTTATTTGCAGTGGTAGAACAACACACAAACAGATCGATCTGTGCAAAACAGAGGCACAGAGGCAGGCAACCTATTCTCCACCTATTTTGGATTTCCCCTTATCCATTTTTTTTTGCAGTTCTGTCTTACTGATTGGAAGCTGAAATCCGAAACACTTGAAAGGCATCTGATTTGGGTGTAAAGGGTTTAACCTTGCAATTCTGCTGCGTGTATAAACGGGGCCTAAGATGTTTAAAATAAAATAAAATAAAATAAAAAAGAACCCTTAGGCTATTGGGAAAATGTTTCAGAATTTCAAGCGTAATAAGTCAAAGAGAAAGAAAGAATACCACCACCCCTCCACCCTCAAAACAAGGACATCTCAGCTGCCTCCAGAGAGTTGCTGATTAGATCTCTAGGTCAATCTCAACTTTAGTTTCAAGGGCTAACCATCATTGGCTTAAAGAAGATGTATCTCCGAACAGATGAGAGATGCAACTATACGGGCACCAGCTTAGAAGTCCACCATTGGCTCAAAAACTCTAAAATCACCAATGACTTGATAATTACTGAAGTTAAAATAAGTTAGAGAAGGTCCCCCCCAAAAGGCGTATCCCATGTTATATCATAAGGTTTAAGCAGAGTCTCCATATTTCTGACCTCCAAAGAGGTTTTTTTTTTAATGTAGAGGGCAGAGATTCTTTTCAAACAGACATTGGGTTGTTCCCTATGGTCAATGGCGCTCGATCTTAGTTCTTTTGCAGACCTGTAACCTGGGTCCATCCGGCGGATCTGGAGGGGGGAAATCTGAATGCTATGTGCAAATTATTAGCTACTTAAGCAAGTATTCAAAGGGGACGTCGCTTAGAAAAATCTCCAATGTCTTTCAAAAGCCACTGAAATGAGGTATCTCACCGGCGCAGCAGGAAGTACCTCCCAAAAAACCTGACATGATATACACCATGCCAATAAAAATGACCGCCAAAGGCTGCAGGTAGCAAAGGAGAAATTCAGCCACAGGCACGACTGCTGTACCGCATCTTTGGAGGAACTGGACCCAACGTAGAACTAAAGAAATCACCGGGAAGGAACCCTCCTTCTTGACTTCCACTTGGTTCATAGAGTGGAAATACTTTTGGTGGTGCTTTGGGGAGGTGTCTTCTCAACAACAGATCCAATGATTTCCATATTCCTTTCCTCTCTTCCTTCCTTCTTTTCCATCAGTGTTTCTCCTGTAATACAAGAGACCAGATTAGGACTCTGATAACTGCTCTCATGATTAAATACAAGCAGTCCTTGACTTATGACAGTAAGACCCTGCCCTTTATGGTCGTAATTGTGATTGGACATAAAGAGGGTCATCAAATTATGGACCCAATTTTACGATTTTTCTTGTGACAGTTGTTAAACGAATCACTATGGTCAGTAAGTGAATCCACAGTTGCTAAGAGACCGATATGGGGGGGTCCTCCATCAGTGCCTAGCACTGATGATGTTACCTAGTTTGGTAATGAAACGTCTGCAAGAAAACCACCGAGCTCAGAAAGCACTAAGGACCCCACAGTTCAATCCAGAGCTACACATTTTCTCTTGTAAAGCTTGTGATGGCTAGTCCTTTGCCCTCTTTCCAAGTAACATTGGTGGGGTTCCAGAGGCAGTCCAAAATTATAACATCTTAATTGTCTTGAAAGGCCAAGGTCAAAGGTCACCACAATCTTCCTGGTTCAGCCTTTGAATGGCTTAGACCAACATATCTGTGAGATCAGCTGGAGCTCTCAGAAAGCAAAGAGTTAAAATGAACTTTCCAAAAAAAAAAAAAAAAAGTCATTTGCTGAATAACTGATATGATCATCTTCTATCATCTGGGGAAAAAATGGACAATTGTAGGGGGTGTTTTTAAGCAGAGTAAACCTATTTCAGTTTGGGGAAGAAAGTAATTAATATTAAAAATACTCGAAACTATAACATCTAATTGCACCCTACCTTACACAATAAGCAGATAAGACATCTGGTATCTGAAATTCAGGAGTAAAGTCAGAAGTGGAACTGGAGAAATTCTTACATGAAAGGTATTTAGAGTCACCAACCTCCTGTTTGTGAGACTTTTCCTGCTGATGGACTCCATTAGCAGATCCAGAGTTTCCAATAGTCTAAAAATTTTAAAAAGAGCGTTGGTCATAAATGATTTATGAATTGACACAATTGGACGATACATTAAAAAGAGAGAGAATTCCATTAAAAATGAACAGTTTTATGTGATGTAAAGAAGAAATATGAGACATTAGGGAAAAAGAAAATCAATAAAAAGCGATGATGTTTTATTAAAATATAAACTGAAACATATTTCCATATTAATCTCCTCCTAGGACCTAGCATAACAAGAGGCTCAGCTAAAATAGCAATAATACATCCATGAAATTTCAATCATTTGCATGACAAATTATACCCATGTTCAGTAGTTCACTGACTGTAGGAAAATAGTTGATCTTCAACTTACGACCACAACTGAGCCCAAAATTTCCACTGTTAAGCAAGACAGTTCTTAAGTGAGTTGTGTTCCATTTTATGACCTTGAGTTCTAATCCCACCTTGGGTATGAAAGCCAGGTGCCAGTCCAACCCACCTCACAGGATTCTTGTTGTGGGGAAAACAGGAGTGATGTCAGGCACGAACAACCAAACATTATTGTTCTATGCAGAGGTGGGTTTCAGCAGGTTCTGACCAGTTCTGGAGAACTGGTAGCAGAAATTTTGAGTAGTTTGGAGAACCGGTAGCGGAAATTTTGAGTAGTTTGGAGAACCGGTAGCAGAAATTTTGAGTAGTTCGGAGAACCGGTAAATACCACCTCTGACTGGCCCCGCCCCCATCTATTCTCTGCCTCCTGAGTCCCAGCTGATCAGGAGGAAATGGAGATTTTACAGTATCCTTCCCATGCCATGCCCCCCAAGCCACGCCCACAGAACCGGTAGTAAAAAAATTTGAATCCCACCACTGGTTCTATGCCTATTTCACAGGAATCTCCCCAAATTGGCAGCTTTTGCCTGGGAAAGATTAGATAAGGCTCACAGGCTTTCAGGAAGGTTAGGCCTTGTCCTCTTGTGTTTACTTAATGAGTCCAGACTAATACCCCACTTGAGGCCTCCTCCCGATTGGGATGGTTGCTTTCCAATAAGGAAAGAGTATTAGGTACAGATACTCAACTTATTTGAGCCCAAAATTTCTGTTGCTAAGCAAGACAATTAAGTCAGTTTTGCCCCATTTTATGACCTTTGTTGCCACAGTCGTTAAGTGAATCACTGCAGTTGTTAAGTTAGTAATGTGGTTGTTAAGTGAATCTAGCTTCCCTACTGATTTTCCTTGTCAGAAGGTCGCAAAAGGCGTGTCAAGTTCGAAGCGCGCTTATGCTGTTGCAACTGTTATCCAGATGCAGGACCCAGATTGTTGGGGGCAATATGATGACTCTGTAAACCGCTTAGAGAGGGCTGTAAAGCACTGTGAAGCGGTATATAAGTCTAAGTACTATTGCTATCGCTTCTCAGCTTGCCAATGAACTAGGGGGGAGGGAAGGGGGAAATAGAAAGTAGGCTCCAGACATCAAGAAGACAAATTGTGAGAGCCAAGGACACTTCAGCAGGTGGCTAAAATCCTTAAGAAACACTTTCTCATAACAATTCAACAGCATTTAATTGGACAATGTGACCTGCACTAATAGGGGGAGGGAGAAGTCTATAATTATACGGGATTGCGCGGGAATTAGCTAGGGCTGGTTTTGCCTTAATCTGTGCCGAAATGATGTACTCAATAAAGTTTTGCAAGAAGAGATCGGTTCATCTCGACTGTGCTTGCTTGGTTGGGTTCGTCAGTCAGAACCTTGACAAGGTGATCACATGACCTTGGGAAACTGCAACCATCAAAAATACATGCCAGTCGCCAAGCATCCAATTTTGATGACATGACCATGGGGATGCGGCAATGGTCTTAAGTGTGAAAACAGGTCATAAGTCACTGAATTCAATGCCGTTGTAACTTCAAATAGACACCAAACAAATGGTTATAAGTCAAGGACTATCTGTATGTTCACTCCTTTGAATTGTTTATAAAAATAATAAAGGTGGGATATAAGTTAAGTAAATAAAGAATAAAATTTAGAAATAGAATTGGACATCCTACTAGCCACAGATTAGAGCAAAGGAATGGCCCCTCCATTTGTGAATGTGTAAACAAGACAATACTGCAGGATCTCTCATTGCAGGGGTTGAGAAACCAGGATAAATCCAGTGTCAGGGTTCCGACTGATGCCCTAATTAAATCATGAGCCTCATGCCAGGCTTCAAAAGAAATCCAGTTATTTATTAGGAGCTTCATGTCCACAGGGACAAAATGAAGCCAACTCTGACCTCACTTAATTTATGTCCCAGCTCTGACCCTGTTTCCCCCCTCCCCCCAAGGTGTGTTATCAGTCACATTCTCCAATGAAGCAATTTCCCGGGTTGTAGAGATCACTCCCCACTGTGGGTTTCCGTGGAGACGACCTCGGCTTATCAGTTGGAATGCTTTGTTTTGACTGTGATACCAGCTCCTTGATGCAGATGCAAAGTTCATTTTCCCATCCCCCTTAACCTATGGCAACTCGAGA
The DNA here is from genome assembly GCA_003457575.1 of Thermophis baileyi. NCBI lineage: Eukaryota > Metazoa > Chordata > Lepidosauria > Squamata > Dipsadidae > Thermophis > Thermophis baileyi. The sequence continues at coordinate 241,521 of QLTV01002115.1, read as the reverse complement.
GCAGGACAGGGATGCTTTGCGAGTTGACATCCAGTTCTTAGTTTCTTTTAACAGCAAGTAGAGGATGCACATCCAACCTCCCTAACCAGGTCCAGATATGGCCATGAAAGACTGACCTGTGCTTTTTCAGAACAGCTGCGCATAGCTTCCATCAGTTTTTCCATTTGCTGGCCCTGCTCCAAGGCGTTCCTCAGGGTGTCCTCGGTGCTGACCAGCCGGTGTTGCAACCGGAGAATCTCTGTCTCCGAAGAAGGATCAATAAGGGAATACCGCCGCTGATCCGCAACTGCTTTTTCTTTGTCCTGGATGTTTAATTTGAAAAAAATAGGGAATTAGAGAACTATCTGCTGTATTCATTTATAGAAAATCAGGAGAAAAGTATTAAATCAGCATCCAAAAGGGGGAAGGGGAAGAAAAGGTAGATCTTTTGAATAATATTAAATATTAATAAAATATTAATATTATAATTATATTAAATAATAATGATTTAATAATTTAATAATAATATTAAAAGGCACAGTTTAGACGCAGAGATGGGGAACGATGGCCCCTTTATGAATGGTGGACTTTAACTCCCAGAATTCTGGGAGTTAAATTCTGCTGGTTCAGGAATTCTGGGAGTTGAAGTCCACCAGTCATAAAAGAGCCATCGTTCCCCATCCCTGGCTTACAGATTGAATTTTAGGTCTCCTTATCAGGATTTTTTTACATGGTTTAAGGAAGCCTCTCTTAAGTCCATAAAGGGAGCATCTTTCTTATGTAGAAATTGAGAATGATAAAGATAATAGTGGCACAGGGTTGTAGTTGGCTAACCCTTGCAAAAAGCAAGAAATAAAACATTCTTCACTTCCTCACTCCGTAAACTGTTTCAAGGTCCAAGTGCTTTCTCAGCCCATAAAAATCTTTTAATTTCCTGCTGAAACGTATAGTCTTAAAGGTTAAAGCTATGAGGTTTATGCATACCTTCTAAAGCACTATAGAATAAATCTTAATGACCCCCAAATGCACAGAGATGACACAGACACTAAGATGAGACTTACTGTATTTTTCGGAGTATAAGATGCATCTTTTTACCCCCAAAAAGAGGGTGAAAACTTGGGTGCGTCTTATACACCGAATGTAGCCCCACCCAGCCACCCCCACCCTTTGGCCTCTGCCTCGCAGCAATTTACCTCCTCGCAGCAAACAGAACAGAGCCTGTTAAGCCAAGCAACAGATTATCGGCTTCCCGACCCTCAGCTGATTGAGGCTGCAGGCAGGCCATGTGCTAAAACTGAAAGTGAAACTAAAGCAGCAAGGAGGCAACTTGCTGGGAGGCGGAGGCAGAGGCAGCGTTTTATTTTCTTGTGCAAATCAGACTGCTGAAACTGGATTCAAGGAGGTAAGTCAATAACTATAAATGTCTATAGAATGTTCAAATTATTAGACTTATTTTTTAAATACTGCTTTATTATTTGTCTAGACAACTTAATAAAATGAAGAAGCTTTTTAAAATAACTGCTTGATCTGAAGAGGCCCAGTGCTATTGTATCTTCTTTTAAATAGCAGAGAATAATGTATACTTCCAGAAAGCCACATCAATTTTAACAGCATCTGTACAAGTATAGTCTGAAATGTAACAGTGTCCTGTTTTAGTATTAAGATAAGGCAGCTGAGTTAAACCCTGACTTAGTCATGTTTGGAGTAGATCTATTTAAATCATTGGGAGGAGTTAATGTGACTACATTTAAGTAAACTTTCTGGCATTAATATACTGCCATAATGTACATTTCTCCAATTCTTTGCTATTTCTATGGGTCAGGCACACATGCACAGAAATACACAGCAAACAGTGTATATCATCTGTACTGTTTGCTGTTTGCTGGGAGGCAAATTGCTGGGAGGCAGAGATAGATTTTTTTTTCTTGTTTTCCTCCCCCAAAACTAAGGTGCGTCTTATACTCCGAAAAATACGGTAGTTATAAAAATTCTTTATACTGAAAAGCATCAAATCAAACAGTCCTTCAGCACTGCTTCCTAAAGCAATGAGGCCTCCTGCTTCTGAAGATGCTGCACAACTTTCCATCACTTCTGTGGCCCTCTCTGCACAGCCAGTTGACAAAAGAGGCCTTGAACATGCACATTTCTGTGCACAGAATCCTCTTCCACCTACAGGTAATTCTCAACTTACGACTACAGTAGGGACCAGAATTTCTGTTGCTAAGCAAGGCAGCTGTTGAACAAATCGTGCCCGTTTTTACTTTTTTTTTGCCACGGTTGTTAAGCGAATCATTGCAGTTGTTAAGTGAATCATGTGGTTGTTAAGTGAATCCAGCTTCCCCCATTGACTTTACCTGTTGGAAGCCAACTGGGAGAGTTCCAAATGGCAACTGCATGACCTCGGGATGTTGTAACTGTCATAAATGTCATCAATACATCAGGGGTGGGTTCTGACTCACCTCGCTGCTGGTTTGCTTCCTCCCGCGCTGCGTGGGTGTGCTTTGCACGCGTGCGTGCGCATGCGCAGTGCTAAAAATCCAGCTTCTGCGCATGCGCAGAAGCGAAAAACAAGATGGTGCCGCCTATAGCGCCGCCGAGAGAGCCGGTTCGGGTGCGTGTCCAGCCGGCCATCGCTGCCGGTTCGGCGAGTGGGGGGGAATTCCCGCTACCGGTTCTAAAGAACCGGTCCAAACCGGCAGAAACCTATGTCTGCAATACATGCCGGTATTGTGACCCAGCACGGAAAGCCCCCAGGAAATGACACACACACAAAAAATAAAAAAAAACAAAGAAGACTTTACCACTAATAATGCAGCTTAGTAGTAAGTTTGTTACAGGTTTTTCACCATAGTTCTTGTTGAAAATCACAGAACACTTTGGCCAGAATTCCAAATACAAAAATGCAAACAGGTCATTAAGTCCCGAATTCT
>QLTV01002115.1:214478-226182 GCA_003457575.1 Thermophis baileyi | reverse complement strand
GGCTGTTCCACATAAACTAGTAAGCACTTCAGGAGATTGTTTCTCCCTTTGTTACAAATAAATATTATAAAAAAGTAAATTCTGTTTGTGATAATTGTTTGGCTACACTATATTTTTAATATGCTAGTTGTGATAATTTTATGCCAAGTCAAATTGTCCATAGTCATATTTTATGTTCCTAAAGTAACAGAATGACTTTCAATCTTAAAAAGACAAAAAAGTGCTAATGTAGCATTTTTTTCAATTTTTCCGAAAATTTCCGCCCTCCCCCCAAAAAAAACAACAAAAAAAAAAAACGGGTTTTTTTCCGAGCTTCAAAATTTCCGGAAATTTTACATCTCTAGTAGTTACAGTAGGTTACATCTTAACCAACTTGCCTAAATAAATTATGCAAATATCTTTTATGTTGGTATCGTTAACATCATATAACCTGGACAGAAGACAAATATCTTAAGTATCTTTTTGCTACCAAATGTGTGAAAAAGCTCTTAGAAAAGGAATTGCAATTTACAAACACCTATGCAGTAAAACAGATTTCATTCTCTGAAGGCTTTAGATTTTCGTTTTTGTTTTTGCACCAGGGTAAATTTTCCATTGAGCTTTTCTTTCTTTTGGAATTTGTTCAATTCTGTCCTTTGCAATTTTCTAGAAAGCGATAGGAAAAACTCTTTTGCCTAGAAACATTACAGCTTCTCCTTAAAAAAATACAAAAATGGTCTGTATACCAGTCTCCTGTAATCTGGCGATCTCCATACGGTGGGGATGAAAATTTCACAATTTACAATCAGAATAGCCACTGGAAAAATGAGTGGAGATAAGACAACAAAATTATGAAATGGCAAGATGGCATGTACCAATTCAGATATCTGATGGAGACCACAGTTGAGATATTCGTGAAAATATGGATCTATATGGATACAGCTTCTCATGAGAAGAAAACTGGCAACACAGGGATAAAAATTCTCCCCTTGCTGTGATTACAGGTAGTCCTCGACTTACAACAGTTCATTTAATGACTGTTCAAAGTTACAATGGTACTGAAAAGTCACTTATCACTGTTTTTCACACTTATGACTGTTGCAGCATCCCCAAAGTCACGTGCTCAAAATTCAGATGCTTGGCAACTGACTCATATTTATGACGGTTGCACGGTCCCATGGTCATGCGATCAGCTTTTTGCGACCTTCTGATAAGCAAAGTCAATGGGAAGCCAGATTCACTTAACAACCGTGTTACTAACTTAACAACTGCAGTGATTCCCTTAACAACTGTGGCAAGTGATGTCATAAAACGGGGCAAAACTCACTCAACAATGGTCTTGCTTAACAATACAAATTTTGGGCTCAACTGTGGACGTAAGCCAAGGACTACTGTACTTGAAACAAAATAAAGCAACTTTTTCTTTTTCCTAATGCTACGTCATAACCTATTTTGAAGTTTCTAAAAATTACTTCCTCGGGAAAAAGTGTTTCCTATCTTCTTCTCAAGCAGCATGAAAATGTCTTTAGGAATGCTCTTGGTCTTATTTCTCAGCTCAGATTTAAGTTAGAATTACTGTTAATGTTGACTGGAGAAGTTGTCTTCTGTGGCATCTTTTCCCACCACTCTGAAGCCTCCCTGGGTGCCCACCAGTGGTGGGATTCCAAATCTTTTCCTACCGGTTCTATGAGAGAGCGCTTTGCACGCGTGTGCAGCACTCAAAGACCGCCCACGGTGTCAGTGCTGGTGTGCTGAGCTGTTGTTTAGTTCAGCTGAGGCGTGGCAATCCGTTCTGCCGCGCGAATCAGCTGAGCTAAAAAACAAGGGAATATAGGACAGGGAACGGCGGGGACGGGGCCAGCCAGAGGTGGTATATGCCGGTTCTCCGAACTACTCAAAATTTCCCCGTTCACCCAAACCGGTCTGAACTGGCTGAATACCACCTCTGGTGCCCACACTTCCTAATCTGAAAAGTTCCCTAGGAAAAGCTCCTGCTGATGTTGTACCTTGGGATTCAATAGAGGTATGAGAAGGCAGGGAGGCTAGAAATGTAGAACAAAAGACGGGATGCTGACATATACACTTTGGCCACTTTGTAATTAAATAAATGCAAGCATAACAACCCTTTATCCATAAGAATTTCAGTGATACCTCTTCCACTTTAAAAGAAATGTTTAAAAACAAATTCTTTTTTTTTTTCTCAGATTGAATGAGACTTGGTAGAAAATAACGCAGCCTCCCAAATTAGGATTCCATTGCACCACTGGTCTGATGCTACAATGCAAAATTTTGACCATAATCTATTCCCTCTATCAACTCTGCAATCATTTTAGCCACCTATAGATCAGTGTTTCTCAAACTTGGCAACTTTAAGACATATGGACTTCAACTCCCAGAACTCCTCAGCCAGCATGCCAGCCGGCTGGGGAATTCTGTGAGTTGAAGTCCATATGCCTTAAAAGTTGCCAAGTTTGAGAAACACTGCAGATTAAATACCTCAAGACTTGAGAGTTTAGCAGGCATGCTGGGCAGCTTTTGAAAACTTACTCCTTCAGTCCCAGCATTCTCCATCTTGAAAACAAACCTTTTGTTCAGCATAGTGGACTGCTGAAAGTACAAAGTAAAGTAAGAAAATAAATAAATAAATAAATGCCATCATTCTTGTCAGCTGATATATCAGATTATTTCATAAGGCTATTAAAAGTCATTTCAACTCTCAACCCTAATCTGCTAAATTGGGTCATGTCAAATTTGGGTTTGCTCAATTGTTCTATAGTCACTGACTCTTTGCTTACCGCATAGTTTACCCTGGTGTAAAAGGATCAGCCATCCAGCCAACCAACCAACCAACCAGCCACCCTCCCACCTATGGGAATTGGTTAGAAGTTATTAAAAAAATGTTCCAAAGGAATATGTAAGGAATGGTGCTGGATGGTTAATGTTTAATGATGGGCTTAGAAGTAGCTGGGAAACTGATGGGGCACAGCACATTCGGTTTATGAATCATGGTAAAAAGGAGAGAGAGAGAAATCTGGCAATATGGGTTGCTCCACTGAATTGACTCCAATACTAGCTCTAAACACTCAAGAGTTGAAAGTTAGAGAAGGACACAAAAATTCCTGATCCAAACTTCTGCTTAATAGAGGAACAAAATAGAATAACAGAGTTGAAAGGGACTTCGGAGGTCTTCTAGTCCAACTCCCTGCTTAGGCAGGAAACCCTACACCACTTCAGACAAATGGTTATCCAATCTCTTCTTAAAAACTTCCAGTGTTGGAGCATTCACAACTTCTGGAGGCAAGCTGTTCCACTGAGTAATTGTTCTAGCTGTCAGGAAATTTCTCCTTAGTTCTAGATTGCTTCTCTCCTTGATTTGTTTCCACCCATTGCTTCTTGTTCTACCCTCAGGTGCTTTGGAGAATAGCTTGACTCCCTCTTCTTTGTGGCAGCCCGAGATATCGGAACACTGCTATCATGTCACCCCTAGTCCTTCTTTTCATCAGACTAGACCAGGGGTCCCCAAACTTGGCAACTTTAAGACTTGTGGACTTCAACTCCCAGAATTATCCAGCTGCTGGAGAATTCTGGGAGTTGAAGTCCACAAGTCTTAAAGTTGCCAAGTTTGAAGACCTCTGGACTAGACATACCCAGTTCCAGCAACCGTTCTTTATATGTTTTAGCCTCCAGGCCCCTAATCATCTTTGTTCCTAAGGAAAATCAGAGCATCTCCCAAACAAGTACAAATTTGAAGTCATAGCAAGGGGGCATCTGCCTGCCTGTCACACAATAATGGATGTCTCTTGAACTGCTCTTATGTCTCCAAAAGTTTCTCCTAGAGTTCATCTGAAATCTACTTTCCTCTATCAAAATCTCATGAAATGTAATCCTGAGCTGAGGATGGCTCTAAGCCTGTTGGTTTTTTGTAAGGTCTTGAAAACCTGGCAATATTCCTGGGTCCCAAGTATGTGAATGGTTCTGTTTCCTGGCTTTTTTTTTTTTTTGATACCAATGAATTATAACATCTCTTGGCTGCTATTTATATTTAATTTTTATTTATTTTATTTCATATTTTATTTCTTTTTTTGTATTGTGTTTTAATTTTTTTTAATGATAGTTTGCAGCCTAGAGTCTGGTTTGAGGTGGACGGCTACACAAATTGAATAAACAAACACCAGAACTCAAAAAACAAACAAAAATACAAATGTAATCTTATTCCTTGGGGCAGCAGAAACTAAACCTTTGGCTCTTCCCATGTTTACAGCAGCAGATCACACTGATTAGGTCATAGATGCTAATCTTAAAACAAGCCACATTATATTTTAGTGTGATAGATGAACCTTATCAAGAAAGGAATTTTCCTAAGCCAAATCCAACTCTCAACACGCTTTTCCTTTCTGAAAGTTTATTAATAAACAAAGTAAATTGCCCAAAATGTTCTAAAACATTCATTCACTCCCAAAGCATGCTTCTGGCAGAACCCAAAGGGCCAAGCTTCATTCCCATAAAATTCCTCAACTGGTGAGAAGGAGCAAATCGGCTTTAAAACCAAAAATCTTAAGAACAGAGATCAATACAGGCCTTTTAAGTTGCCCCTAGCCTAGACAGTCAACATCTGGACAGCAGCAGTTACACAGATGACACTTTCCTACATAACAAAGAGACGTAGTCCTCCATTTTGAACAACAACTATGTTTTGGAAATTACTTCCTCTAGTATAGCCCTGTTTTATCCATATTGCTATTACCTTTTGTACTGATAATTTTTAGGGTTTTTTGGAGGGAAGAACGGATAATAACAGCACAAATTGATTTATTTTTACTTACGTTGTTCAAGTTATATTCCAGTAGCTCGAGGCAAAATTACAAATACTTAACAATAATTCAAATTCAATCTAACAAAATCATAAAAAAAAGGGAGGAGGAAACTAGGAGGAAAAACTCCAAAGGACTATGTGAATAAGCTGCTTTCCTAGTTTTGTATATAGAGGTAATAATGAAAGAAAGAAACAAAAATTGAATCATTTTTTGTGTATATGAGTCCTATGTCTAACAACAAAACACCATACCTCCTTGATCACAACAGTGGCAAACTATGGATAAATCCTGGCATCATCAGAGGTGAAATCACAAATTAAAAATACTGCACATCATAAAGGCTTCTTTTCCTTTTAAAGATATTGCAGATTTCACAAAAGATTGATAGATGGGCTTGAAAACCAGTGGTTTTTGGTACAGTGGCTAACTTGGACTAGTCCTGCAGTATATGACCGAAGCCATCTTGGAGCTTCAGTGTTGCCACACTGGAGCTGAGGGATAGGGAGGGGGGATTTGAGATAGCTGGGGTTTTGTAGCCAAAACAAAATACTTTCTCTTGGGAACCAAGGACATTCTCACAACTGGTCGGAGGAAGGAGGAATGATGTCGTAAGGCAACCAGACAGCATTATGATTGGACCATGGAACTGATTGTTTTGAGAAGGTGACAAACTTTTACTTTTAATTCAGTGGAAACTGCGGGAACCTTCAGAGTCGGTTTTCACCAGATCTGTGCCAATATGATATATCCAGAGGTGGGATTCACATAATTTACCTACCGGTTCGCCCAGCACTGAAAATGTGAGTGCGCGTGCTTGCTTCACTCGCACCCCTTCCGCGCATGCACACAGCCTTCCAGGCATGCGCTTTGCTCGCATGCGCGGCTTGCATGCATATGCATGGCTTGAAAATGTGGCTAAATAGGAAGGCATAGCGCCAGGGTGGGCCCACCGGGCCCACCCGCAGGTCGCTACTACCAGTTCGCCCGAACCAGTCTAAACCGGCTGAATACCACATCTGGATATATCCAATAAAGCTATTATTTGAGGAATCCACCTGCCTCAGAATTTTGCTTGCTATGGGTCTATTACTTGGAACCCTGACAGGTGAACTATAGTACTCCTTGACTTTTAACCATTCATTTAGCAACCATTCAAAGTTCTAATAGCCATGAAGAAAATGACGACCAGAACATTTATCCCCATAGTCACGTGATCAAAATTTGGGTATTTACAACGGCTGCAGTCCCCCAGGGTCATACGATTGGTAAAATTGGGCACAACTCACTTAACAACCGCCTTACTTAGCAACAGAGATTCCACAATTATGAACCAATTGTGGTCATAAATCAAGGACTACGTGTACAAGAAACATACCCCTTGTTCTAATCTACCTTCAGCCATTAAAGTTCATAAGGGACTGGCTTTGGGTCAGTCCTCCTCTCTGAGTCCATCCTACCTCAAGGGGATCCTGTTGTGAGGATAAAGGGAAATCTCCACGGATTTACTTCAGTCTCTTGGAAGAAATCTAATAAAAGTCTAATCTAATGAATAAACTTTTTTTTTAAATGGTACCCAGAAGCTATGTCTAATTATGGGATTAAGCATTATGAATGAAAATACAACATCCTAGAAGACTTAAGGCCCAAATCCAGAATACCTGGTTTTAGTTGCTGAGTGGGATTTTAATTTGGAAATTTCACATTTTTTTCTGAATCTTTTATAGGATTGAGGTACAATTGTCCAATTCCAAAACAGTCTAGAAAAAAGAGCTATCTTGAACTTTCCCTGAAGCCTGATTTTTTAGTTCATGGTGATGTCATGAGATACTATTAAGTGTGCCCAAAGACCAATGTATCTATTACACTTGTCTGCAGTTTGATTGGGCCTTTCAAATTTCCCGTTCCCTTGGATGACTCCACAGGGACAAAATCGGGGTCCAAGGCATGAAATACACTCAAGGCTTTGAATATGACTTGACGATACATGATAGACAGCATGTCAGGGTTCCGACCGATGCCCTAATTAAATAATGAGCCTCGAGCCAAGCTTCAAAAGAAATCCAGTTATTTATTAGGAGCTTCATGTCGGCACGGACCAAATGAAGCCAACTCTGACCTCCCTTAATTTACGTCCCAGCTCTGACCCTGTCTCCCCCCTCCCCCCAAGGTGTGTCATCAGTCACATTCGCCAACGAAGCAATTTTGCAGGTCATAGAGATCACTCCCCTCTGGCCACTGTGGGTAACCCCGGGAGACAGTCTTGACAGAGATATGTCTGGAATGTGCTTTTGTTTTTGGCTGCCGTGCTGCTTCGCCGTAGCTGCAAGTTCGTTTTCCCATCCCCCTTGCCTATGGCAACTCGAGAGCAGGCCAGGGATGCTTTGCGAGTTGACACAGCGCTAAAATGGGCAATTATATAGGATCCTCCTGTACTCTAAGATCCAGGATTAAAAACGAGTAGGCTATTAGATTAAATTAGGGTAGATGAAAAAGGCACAGCAAAAAGAGATCTTCAAACACTCAGCTTTATCCCAGTATCTAATGCCATCCTTTTGGATAAGAATCCTGACACCTACATCCTTGTTTTTACCATGCTTTCCAAAATGCTGAACCTGCAGAGTTAAGTTATGATGCAGAATTCCTGGGGGCCCAAGCAACTCTGCAATGGTGATGGGTGAATGAATACAGCTTGCCATTTACCAAGGGCCAAGTCACGTACATGGAAAAAGCTGGCGAGGGGTTTCAGGTGAAGGGGAAAAAAGGGGAATGAATTGTGCCTCCTCCTCCCTGCTTTCCAATGGGGTGCGATGGTGAGGTTAGAGACAAAAGAACAGCCTCTTATTCATGGGATACCACCATGAAGAGACACAACCGCTTGCAAAGCCAAGAGTCTACCATCAGGTAAATAGCTTTCTGTATTCAACCGATGATTATTGTTAAACTGAATGATGAGTGGCAAAGTCGGTCCAATCCAAATGATAGCATGAAAAGCTGCAGAATGGAAATCAAAGGAAGGATTTGCCCAACAGACCAAGAAGGCAAAACTACGAAGTGTTACCATCTCCAGAGAAACGGAGAAGAGGAGATTGTGGACAGCGGGGGAGTAATTGCAAAACAAGATGTTAACATGAAACATGGAAGCTCAAATAAAAAAAAACAACTATAGGGAATTATCAACATAGCCAGCAAGCAATTGGATCTGCAGGCATTGGCTAGCATGAGGTGGGGCAGCAAAGGTGGTTGGGTGGATTACCCTGCTCTCCTCCAATTCTCTGAGAAGCTTTGCTGCCTGGGTCTTCTCAAACAGGAGGCTCTGTTCGAGCTCCCGTATTCGAGCATGCTCCAGCTGCGTCTGAGTCTGGTCACACATCAGGAAGGAAACCAAAGGAAGAAAAGAAAGCAAATAGGAGAGAACAAGGGAATAATAATAATCATAATGGAGATGCCTGCAAATTATCTTCTTCAGTATACAAAGTGAAGAAAGACAGTTTACACAATAGGGGTGGGGAGAAGGACCAGATTGGTAAAGACAGGGACAGCCATCCGCACAAGATGCAAGGTGTGAATGCAACAATTTTGCAAGAAAGGCAGTTTTCAAGTCAATCCTCTTCACAACTGCAAACACAGACACAAACTCTTAAATGCATTGATGTATATCTCTCATGTCACAACTCCAGTTGAATTCCCCTCCCAAACAGCTGCTCCAGACAGTCTCCTCGAGTCAATTATTGGTCTAGAGACAAGATGCTGAGCCACAATTCATGTCAAATCCATCTTAAATGTCCCGAAGGTGTTTTTTCAAAAGGCAACTGGATGTTGATTTTTCCTTGAAGATGTTGCGTTTCTCATCCAAGAAGCTTCTTTAGTTCTGAAGTCAGAACTGGATGAGAAGCGAAAAGTCTTCAAGGGTCAAAAACAAAGTCCAGTTGCCTTTTGAAAAAGCTCCTTTGGAACAACCATGACCTGGATGACTGAGAATCTCCATGGACATCCATTTTAGAAGGTCACTGAGCCTGAGAACTGCGGCCAACTTAGGCAGCATTGCTCACCCCCCCCCCCAAAATAATGATCCGAGAACCATGGAGTCAGATGCATTAGGGGAGCAGTTTTTGAAAAGCATTGATCTTAGGAGTCTCTTCTTTGCATCCATCCTAGTGTGCACAATCTATTTATCCAAGGGAGCATAACACAAAATTGATTGTGGCAATTTTTGTGCATTTGGACCACGAACGGAACATCAGAATTAGGATACATTAACTCAGCCTTATTTGTCCAGGTCAGATTGCCAGCAGATGTGCATGAACGTTGTATTAATTGGTGCTTAACGTAATATGCATTCCCTTCTGAATTAAATCTAATTTTATTCTAGGAAGAGATATGAGCAATTTCCTATATCAGCCTTCCCAAAGCTTGTGCCTTCCAGATGCGTGGGAACTGGGCTATCATGATTGCTAATGAATGAAGGGAGCTGAAATTCCACACATCTAGAGCATAAGAGCATTTACTTGGGAGCAAGTCCCATTGAAATCAATAGGGCTTAGTTCTAAGTACACATGTATAGGATGGTGTTGATAACCATTCAAAACAGTAAAACATTTCCTAGGTGAATACAAGAAACCTATTGGGTTTTATATAATCTTTGTTGAAATACGAGTTTACAAAGTGGAGTAAGCTGGAAACACCATTTTCCCTACCTACTAGGGACTCAAACAGATTCTGTTTAAATTAGAAATAATAGCACTTAGACTTAGCAATAGCACTTAGACTTATATACCGCTTTACAGTGCTTTACAGCCCTCTCTAAGCGGTTCACAGAGTCAGCATATTGCCCCCCAACAATCTGGGTCCTCATTTTACCCACCTCGGAAGGATGGAAGGCTGAGTCAACCTTGAGCCGGTGAGATTTGAACCGCCGAACTGCAGCTAGCAGTCAGCTGAAGTAGCCTGCAGTGCTGCACTCTAACCACTGCGCCACCTCGGCTCTTGAAATAATAGAATAATAGAATAATAACTAGAATAAGGACGTGAGCATACGTGATATTCACCCTTGCTTGTGATTTGATCTGCACACTAATTTACTGAGCGAAACAAGTTCCAGGCAAAGCAAATATAAATTGGACACCCTCTTTTCAGTGATTGACTATAAAAACAGACTAATCGTATTCTCTGTGGGACACCTTGCGATGTTATTTTGGTCTATGCCATTCTGCAAAACACACGTAAGATCCCGCATTAGCCAATCAAAACTCAATTTATTAAAAGACAAGGGGATAACAGGGAATCAGTGCAGAGATGGTCACCAATCCTTCGGGCTAGAGTATAAATTCTAAGAAAGAAAGGCCATGCTGTCGATTACCTCCAAATCTCCCTTTGTAATGGATTCTTCCTCAACTCGGAACTGTAAATCCTCTACCTTCCTGTAAAAGAAGGGAAAAGTCAGAAGAAAGTGGTGACATGGAAAAATTCCCAAAGTTATTACATCCACTCTCTTATACCATGTAGCTCAGATTATGAAATGGAACTCAAACAAGCTGATTTATTGTTGTTTATAGAATGACCATCACTCCTAATGTCCTTTTCTCTCTCTCTCTCTCTCTCTCTGAGTCAGTGTTGTCTCCTGGTAACTGTTTGGACAAATCCCTGCGGTTTTTTGGGCAAGATTTTGGAAGTGTTTTCATTGCCTCCTTCCTAGGGCTGAGAATGAGTGACAGGCCCAAGGTCACCCAGCTGGGTTTATACCCAAGCCAGGACTAGAACTCAGTCTTCCCATTTCTAGCTTGATGCCCTAACCATGACACCAAGCTGGCTCTCTCCTGCTCCCTAGCACATTACAGGTCATCCTTGGTTAACGCCCACTTGTTCAGTGACTGTTCGAACTTGTGACACTTCATTCCGTGACCGTTCAAAATAACAACGGCACTGAAAAAAGTGACTTATGACTGTTTTTCACACTTACGGCCATTTGCAGCATCTCCATGGCCATGTGATCAAAATTCAAAGTCTTGGCAACTGGCTCATATTTATGACGGTTGCGGTGTCCCAGAGTCATGTGATTCCCCTTTTCTGACCTTCTGACAAGTAAAGTCAATGGGGAAGCCAAATTCACTTCACAACTCTGTGACTAACTTAACAACTGCAGGGATTCATTTATCAATGATATCCAGACAGGTCGTAAAATGGGGCAAAACTCACTTAACAACTGACTCGTTTGACAATGGAAATTTTGGGCTCAATGCTGGTCGTTAAGTCGAGGACTACCTATACTTTTGACGGTTCTCGGAATTCAGGCCACTGCAGCATTCCCATGGTCCTGTGATTGCAATCTGGGTGCTCAATACTGTTTTGTTGAACAACCAAGATTCCAGTCCCAATTGTGGTTGCCAAGTCAAGGACTACCTGTAACCCACTTCAATATTAATACATTGTCACCAACAGCAATAGCACTTATATACCACTTCACAGTGCTTTACAGCACTCTCTAAGCGGTTTACAGAGTCAATCTGTAAACAAGGTCGACCCCTAGACCCCTTGTTTGCGGGGTTCCTCAGGGTTCGGTCCTCTCTCCCCTCCTATTTAATATCTACATGAAACCACTGGGTGAGGTCATCCGACGATTCGGGGTGAGGTATCAGCAATATGCTGATGATACCCAGTTGTACATCTCCACCCCGTGTCAGTTCAGTGAAGCAGTGGATATGATGTGCCGGTGCCTGGAAGCTGTGAGGGTCTGGATGGTTGTCAACAGGCTCAGATGTAACCCAGACAAGACTGAGTGGCTGTGGGTACTGCCCCCTAAAGACTGTATTGACTGTCCATCCTTGGTGCTGGGGGGAGAGAAATTGTCCCCCTCAGAACGAGTTCGCAATTTGGGTGTCCTCCTAGATCCACAGCTAAGATTAGAACAACACCGG
>QLTV01002115.1:198695-214438 GCA_003457575.1 Thermophis baileyi | reverse complement strand
ACGCTACTTGGATCAAGAGGCATATTACACCAATCCTCCGCGAGCTGCACTGGCTTCCTATTGGTCTCCGGGCTCAATTCAAGGTGTTGGTCATTACCTTTAAAGCCCTACATAGCGCAGGGCCAGGTTATCGTCGAGACCGCCTTCTACCTCATAGTTCCCAGCAGCCGGTAAGATCCCACAACGTTGGTCTCCTCCAGGTCCCATCAGCTAAGCAGTGTCGGCTGGCGGGCCCACGGGGAAGGGCCTTCTCTGTGGCTGCCTTGGCTCTCTGGAACCAGCTACCCCCTGAGATCCGGATTGCCCCCACCCTATTGGCCTTCCGGAAAGCATTGAAGACCTGGCTTTTCCGGCAAGCTTCGGGCCATTGATCTCTCAATTTGCAAGGTCCGGCCTTGAATGATATGTATGTATGTGATTTTTAACTGTTTTTTAAAAACATTTTATGATGTTTTAAATGTATTTTTTATCCCCGGTTGTAAGCCGCCCAGAGTCCTTCGGGAGTTGGGCGGCATAGAAATACAACAAATAATAATAATAACAATCTGGTTCCTCATTTTACCGACCTCAGAAGGATGGAAGGCTGAGTCAACCTTGAGTCGGTGAGAATTGAGCTGCTGGCAGTCAGCAGAATTAGCCTGCAATACTGCATTCTAACCACTGCGCCCCCAAGCTTGATTATTTGCCTTCTCCTAAGCAAACAAACCATATTTCACATCAATTCTATTTTCAACTCCCCAACCCTCAAATTGTGGATACCTTTTCTCCTCTTCTAACTGGTTCAGCAACTCTACTTTCTCCTTCTGCGCTCCATCCAGCAAGGCTCGTGCTCTCTGCAAATTTCCCTCGGTTTCCGTTATATACTAAAAATGAAACAAAAAAGAAAGCCCAATCAATTTTCCAGCATTGTACCAGATTACACACAGACGTAATTTCACTACTCTTACCCTTTATTCTTGCCCATTAAGAAAAGGAAATGACCAAAATAAATGAACCTGGCAAACATTAGTTTCCCATAGGATTTTACTTATCTTCTGCCTCCCCCCCCCCCCCCGCAGGAGCTCAGGATGTCAACCCTGAAGCTAACCTGACTGAGGCCATCTTTACGGCTTCAAGGTTGCCACAAGACAGGGAGGGGGAAAAATAGTTAGCTGGGGGATTGTAGTCAAAACAAAAAGTTTTCCTATGGGAACCATGGACATTTCAATAGGTGGCTGGGAAGAGGAGTAGTAGAGTAACCAAGCAACCGGCTAGCACCTCTATTGGACAATATGACCGATGACTGGGGGAGGGGGAAAAGGGGGACTTTCACTGTTTAATTAGGTGAAAACCGCGGGAACTTTCAGAGTTGGTTTTCACCAGTTGTGCCAATATGATGTATCCAATAAATTGTTCTTTGAGGAATCGACCTGCCTCGGAGTTCTGCTTTCAATGGGTACATTACTTGGAACATTGACACAGGAGGTATTTGACAACGCGTCCTGGCAATTTCCCATCACGATGCCAACCAGAATTAGGGCATATTTACTTAACAGTTTTATTCAACATCTAAGAATTTCTGCAAGAATTGCCCGATGGTCTAAAAGTCTACCTGCAGCCTTGCTAGCATGTGTGCATGCACAAATACATGTGGCTTATGGAAAAGCATAAACTCAATCAGAACAATAGCAGATAGGTTTAATCTATATGGACAAGGCTGATGGCAGCAGGTGAGCAAAATCTGTAAGACCCCCGTATTGGTTATACAAGTAGTCCTCGACTTACAGCCATCTGTTCGAAGTTACAACGGCACTGAAAAAAGTGATGTATAACCATTTTTCACACTTACAACCATTGCAGCACCCCCTATAGTCATGTGATCAAAATTTGACCGCTTGTTGTGGCCCGCCAGCGACCCGTGCAGCTGGTTGCGGACTCCGACAGCAAAGAGGCTGTTGTGGTGATGCGCCAGCGGCCTGTGCAGCTGGTACCTGAGTCGGACAATGAGGAGGTTGGTGGGGACTCAGTCCCAGAGGCGGAGATTCAGCCAGGGCCTTCAGTACCTCCAGAAGCTCCCATCAGTGACGAGGAAGAAGAGGAGGAGCCTATTCTTAATGCACGGGCACGCAGAGCTGCTAAGAGGCAAGAATGGTTACTCAGGAGGAGGTCTCCTCAGGGGTAAGGCGTTGGGCTAATTGGCCACTCCCTTAGCCTATTTAAGTAGTGACCACGCTCAACCAGATTGCAGGAAACAACTCCATCAGTTTTCCTGTCTGGCTCTTGATTCAATTCGGCATTACTTTTCCTGCTCATTAGTCTAGGCTTTCTGCCAACTTCAGTAAGTTCGAGTGCCTGTTATCAGATAGCCTAATTCATTGGACTTCTTTGATTCTTTGTGCTTGAACTCTTGCCAACTGTTAAGACGTTAATTAAGTTGGTGCACCGAAAGGACTTATTTATAATTTCAAGGACTTTAACAAACACGACTGCTAAGAGAGTATTAGTAGTTTAACTAGTATTAAACAAGGTTTGTTTGTACATTGCTTGTGTTGTTTTTCTTGGTTCGGCAGCTAGGACAGAACACTGCTTGGCAACTGATACATATTTGTTGATGGTTGCAGTGTCCCAGGGTCATGTGATCACTTTTTATGGTGACCCTTGCCATGACCTTCTGACAAGCAAACTCATTGGGGAAGCCAGATTCACTTAACAAACTGTGTTACTAACCCTAACAACTGCAGTGATTCACTTAACAACTGTGGCAAGAAAAGTCATAAAATGAGGCAAAACCCATTTAACAACTGTCTCGCTTAGCAACAGAAATTTTTGCTCAATTGTGGTCATCAGTTGAGGACTACCTGTTTACACTGTTTAGTGCTAGGTTTCCTGATCTTGGCAACTTCCAGGTGTGTGGGCTTTAATTTTCAGAGTTCTCACCGATGACCCTGCTGGTTCTGGAATTCTGGAATTTGAAGGCCATCCACCTGGACATTGCCACGGTTGGGAAAGCTTGCTTTAAGTAAAGCTGGGTGAATACCAAATAACAAACGATTATATCTGCTAATAATGATTGACCTATTTTGTGCTTGCAAACCAAAGTCCTACTTAGTGCTTAATAATGAATAATTCATAGTGTTATAAATCAGATGCTTTTCCTTCCTGGCTTCTTGTCAACCTTCTCAGGTAGGTCTGACAGGAAACACAAGCAGAGAAACCAATTCTACTTTATTGTAAAGTTGCATTAACAAAATCTTGCAAGTCTGAAAGTACAGTTCTCCTGCCATCTCCTTTACAGTCTGAGAAACTGGGGGTCCCTTCCGAGCCTCTTTCTCTGCCCTTTATGCATCTGTACGCTATGTCTCTTATATGACCACTAGTAGCTGGATACCCGTGCTTCGCTACGAAACTGAACTCCTTAGCATGGAGTAGAATGTCTAAACTCCCAGCCCGCAGGCCGGATGAGTCACGTGCTGGCCACGCCTACTGGCAGTTGGAACAGAGTTCTTTTCAGGTGGGGAGGGTGAGTAGAATGTCTAACTCCTTAGCATCAGAGCGTGTTAATAATAATATAAGAAATAACTAATGAGCTGATGATCATTTAGAAAAATTCTTTCTTAGTGAGCACCTAGAAGCCAAGAGGAACTTACGTGCCAACTTTCAAGCTTGTAGGCTTTACGGTTCTGGAGATTTCGTGATGATGCGTGAGTGGCATTTGGCTTTTATATATATAGATTCCCTAGACAGCATCTCTTCCCCCATCTCTCAAGGTCATTCCCACATACCATTACACTTCCTGTTTCAGTTCTCACCTCGCAATAGCAATAGCAATAGCACTTAGACTTATATACCGCTTCATAGTGCTTTACAGCCCTCTCTAAGCGGTTTACAGAGTTAGCATATTGCCCCCAACAATCTGGGTCCTCATTTTACCCACCTCGGAAGGATGGAAGGCTGAGTCAACCTTGAGCCGGTGAGATTTGAACCGCCGAACTGCAGCTAGCAGTCAGCTGAAGTAGCCTGCAGTGCTGCACTCTAACCACTGCGCCACCTCGGCACAGGTCTACCTACCTGCTCATGCTGAGCTTTCAAGATGGCAATCTCCTTCTCCACCTCACATATGCGGCTGGTTGCCTTAGCAACTTCAGCACGCTCCAGGTCACGCTCAGCCAGGAGCTGTTCGATGTGCTGCTGCTTCTCCTTCAATGCTTCCTGAAGGGCTGTCGTGCCTGAGATCTTCCGGGCATAGCGAGAAGAGGTCTCGGTCAGCTGCAGAAGGAGCATTGGAAAACCACAATGGAGAAAATTCAGTTAGCCACTTCCTTTATGTCTTTAACATTGCCGTAAAATTGAGCATCGAAATACAGCTTGAACACATAAATGCACTTAAGCTGGACAGGATGAGCTCTTTCCTACCTAATCTGTCCTCAAAACCAACCACTATCATATCGGGTTTTAGATGAAGAACTGAGAAGGAGAGAAATGAAAATGGTGTTGGTGCCACTCAGGCCAAGAAGGCAGACTCAACAATTGAGTTCACACAATGCACTGTGATAAAAGGTGCCTTTGATGGGTTTTTGCTTTAAATGTTATGTGACTCCAACCACTGTGGTTTGGAAATCCTGATTTATGGCTTAGAACTCTCTGTGACCTCAGCCAATTATGATTGAAAACATAGTTAACAGGAAATGGCTCAATGCCATGTATGAACCCAGTCACCATTTCCTCTTTGATCATACTGCCAAGAACAATGGTGGTTGATGGAGGCCATCTTGGAGGAACTAACAGGGCTGTAAGGTCCCAGCTTCTCCATCTCTCTTTCAAAACTGTGTGTTGCTGAGAGAAAAAAACAATCATAAGTGAACAGTGTTTTTCAACCTTGGCAATTTGAAGATGTGTGGACTTAACCCCCAAAATTCCCCAGCCAGCATGCTCGCTGGGGAATTCTGGGAGTTGAAGTCCACTGCTTCTTCTTCTTGTGCCATATCCGTCATCGGACGCTGGCGATCATGTTGGCGATCCTATTTTTATCAACAGCCACATGAAAAAGTGCTGCTGAGTTTTGTCCAAACCAGTCCCTTAGATTTTGAAGCCATGATGTTCCTCTTCTGCCTGGACCTCGTTTGCCTTCAATCTTTCCTTGGAGGATTAAGTGAAGTATGATGTATTTTTCTGGGTGTCGCATCACATGTTCAAAATATTCCAATTTTCGCTTTTCTATGGTTTTGATGATTTCCCTTGGCTTTCCCAGACGGCTTATCACCTCATTTCTGATTTGTCAACCCAACTTATACGTAACAGCCGCCTGTAAATCCACATTTCAAATGCTTCTAGTCTCTTCAAGTGGCTTTCTATCAGAGACCAACTCTCCACTCTGTAGAGCAGGATAGAAAAGATTTAGCATCTGACAAGCCTGATTTTCAATCTTAGGCTTATGTCGTTGAAGTCCACACATTTCCAAATTGCTAAGGCTGAGAAACATTGCTCTGAGATATACCATATATTTGAGCAACAGTCCTTGTATCATCTCTCTCAAGTAATGGGAAGGGAATTACAAGCTCAGTGATGCTATGACGAGCTTGGATGATCACTGAAAAGGCATTTTAGAAAAAGGACAAATGACACATACGCATTATGACATCATTCACCACATCTGTTATGATTGCATAATTCATGGTACCTGCATGATTACAACCTGATGCATAAGACATTATCAAGGATTGTTGTGAATCCCTATGAGGTGAACCTTACCAGTCCACTCCGGCTAGGCCTTCCCCCTACGGAGGAAGCCACGGAACTGACAGAGCTGATAGATGAGCTGCTGGGACTGTGGGTCAAGGCTGAGACACCCATGGCCATCCTCTTACTTTTCTTCGCTTTGGCTGGGCTGGTGGATGGGAACCCAATCCGGATGACCTTATGGATAGGAGCAAAGAGGCCAAACTTTGGTGGGCACTGAAAATATCTGGAGATGAAAGAAGGAAATGATTTTCAGCAATTTTCCAGCGTAAAACATTTCCAGTTTCACGTTCTCTTCTCTACTGTGTGCGTCAGTTATGAATTTAACATGCTTCACAGAGCTCAGCCAAGCTGAGAACATACAACCCTTTTTGGATTGTGAGCCATGAGTGGGAGGACCAGGTCAAAGAAGCTTGATCTGATTAAATAAAATTAAAGTTAAATCCAGCTAATGGAATGACTCCCTGTACATTTAATGATTTCCTCTTCGGTCAAATTAAAAAATTGAAGAGTGATTTTTTTGAACAATTGTAAATCCATTATCAAAGCCCAACTCAGCTTTATGGATAAATAAAATAAACCATAAACTCAGCGTGGATTTATTTACAGCAGACACTACTCTCTTTGTTGAATCTGTATTCACCACTCCGTTGTCCTTAAAGCGTGACATCTGATGCAAAAATCACCAGGATCAGGGCTTCTGGATTATAATCACATACAGCTGATTTTACCCTTTCAAGAGACACCAAAGAGGCTAATAATATAATGTGCAGCAGTAGTGGGTTCTAAAACCCTTTACTACCGGTTCGCGCACACGCACGTGATGCTTCTGCGCATGCGCAGAAGCGTCCCGGGTGGGTGCGCGGAGCCTCCCGCCACAGCCGCTACCGGTTCTAAGAACCGGGCCGAACCGGGAGCAACCCACCATTGATGTGCAGGTATTTCAAAAGGAAACAAAAAATATTTTAAAAATACCTGATAATCGAAACACTACAATGAACTGATTAAAATGCCCAATGAAGTATTATAATGAAGGTACACACAGATAGTCCTTGACCTACGACCACAATTGAGCCCAAAACTTCCATTGCTAAGCAAGACAGTTGTTAAGTGAGCTTTGCCCCATTTTATGACCTTTTTCCACTGCAAATCATGCAGTTGTTAAGTAAATCATGCAGTCGTTAAGCAAATCTGGCTTCCTTCCATTGATTTTGCTTGTCAGACGCCAGCTGGGAATGTTACAAATAGTGATCATGTGATCCCGGGACAATGCAATTGTCATATGCCAGTTACCAAGTGCCCACATTTTGATCATGTGACCATGGGGATGTTGCAACGGTCCTAAGTTTGAAAAACAGTCATAACTCATTTTTTCAGTGTCGTTGTAACTTCGAACAGTCACTAAAGGAATGGTTGTAAGTTGAGGACTACCTGTATTTTTAAAATAATAATGGCAACATAAAATGTATAAAAACTGTAATGTAGTCCTCGACTTACAACCATTTGTTCAATGACTGTTTGAAGTTATGGCGGGACTATGCAAAGGGAATTATGACAGGTGCCCAAAATTATAGCACCCCAGCTACAATTTTGATTAAAATTGATTAAAATTGCTCAGCAGCTTGCCCGGACTTATGACCGCAGGGGTACTTCCGCTCTTCCCTGCCCACCTATCTCCCCCACATCTGTGGATGTTTGGCCACCCTGCATAGCAGCATTCCTGGGTGACCGCAACGGGGCTGGGACTGAAGTAGAGACACAAGGACTTCAGGAGTCTCAGTCAACTGCCACCACCTACACCTCTACTTCAGCCCAGTGCTGGAACTGAGAAATACTGCCTCAATCCTAACACCATGGCCAGCAACCCCAACATCACAGTGCAGAGGCCCAGCTGCCCCCCTACTGCCCTGGCCTCCATAGATCCTGCCAGGTCCAGCTGCCCTTTGGCGTCTTCCACACCAGGCCTTCTTCCCAAGGCCACTTGCACCATGCTTCAAATAGCACATGTCATTCTCGTTGGACCTGGGGAAGATGGCTTCACCTGGCCAAAAACAGCTGCCTCGCAAAGGGCCAGGATGGGCACAACTTATCAGCAGTGGGAGCAAGACGGCGGTGAAGGTCAGCTGGGGAGGCCGGATGCCAAGGGTGACTGAGAATGGGACTCCACTGGGACGCTTCCTGCGACTCTGCAGATTTGTGCCTCACTGTTGGAAGCTTCCCAGGGTATGGTGGCTGTGCACTGAACTCTTGAAGCTTCCTTGGACAAAGCAAGCTTTGCACCACATTGTTGGACCTTCCTGGGGCATGGCGGTTTTGCTCCACTCTGCTGGACAGGATTGGGGTGGCTGAAATTTCCAAGGATGGCTGTGCCTTAACAGCAAAATCTGTGTTGTTAAATTAACGATCCAGCTCTGGAACACTTTCTATACATTGCTAATAGCATCTGGCTGCTTGAGTCACTGGTCCAAATCCTCATGGGCAGAACCAGCAAAAGTTCCAGGTTTTGTAGCTGCTCGTGAAGGCATCTCCTTTATATAACACACTCCCTTAACCATGGATAATCCTCAGTCCATCTGGACATCCAAGCGGTTCCCAATGTCTTTGTCCACATAGTGACAGAAGAGGAAGAGAAGGTTGGTGAGATGGTGAAGTGGTTCCACCTTCTTGAAGCCCCAAAGCACTAAGAAACCCTTCAGCCGTGGCATGACAAACAGCCCCAGAGCTGTATAGTTTGGGGCTGCTTTCCAATCCCTCAAAACAAGGTGCAGGTCAGCCAAATGGGCAGAGATGGAGTGAATAGGCAATTGTGGGGAGTTGAAGGGGAGGTAGTCTCTTACCTGGGAAGAACTGAGGCTCGGGGCTGAGAGGGATCAAGGCCAGGATAGCTTGGATGAGGTAGAATTCGATTAATAATGGCATCCTGTTAACAATGGCAACAGAGACTGCCAGATTGCTACCACTAAGCAATGCAATCTCGTGACATTGTGCTTTGTGGCCACATCGCTTAACGACAGAAATTCCAACTGCAATTGTGGTTGTAAGTGAAGGACTACCTGTATTAATAAACAACGCTACTGTATGATAACATCCTATGCCTATGTAATTTAGCTTTTTCTCTCCCTCTCTCTCTTTCTGTCTCTGTCTCTCTCCCTCCCCCTCCTTATTCTTACCAACAATATACTAGCCAGTCTTTCAACATCTAGTGTTTTCTGATAATGGGACTTTTCATTCCCATTATCCTCAGTTAGGACAGCCAATGGCCAGCCTAGGAGTGATGGGAACTGTAGTCACCCAAAATTATAGAAGATGAAGATTTGGAAAGCCAAAGATTTTCAAAAGGAGAAGAGCTGCTCTCGCATTTCTTGGCCAGAAGGCAAAACAATGGCAGCTTTTCCCCAAAAAGAGAATGAAAATCAAGGCAAGCCGCAGAAAAGTGGAGGGACCGGGGGGGGGGGGGAGAGGGATTGCCAGTAATATGATGTGGCAGCAAGTAGTGAAAAAGCAAGGGAAGGTTTTTATAGTCCTGCCAAGACATTTGCCCAGATGTGAGCAGCTGTTCCAGAACATTGCTTCTAATTTGTGGACACCCACAAGCACACACAGAGAGCTGGCAGCTGTCCCATACTGTCAACCTCCATAGAGGAGGAATTGCTCAAGCATCAGCATTGAAAGCTGAAGGAAAACTCTGCCATGCTGGGGAGAAGAGGCCAGCTGCAATCCGCGGCTTCCACCTGCCTTTTCCAAATAAATACAAAAACACTTGTTTGGATGCTTTCAACGAGATGTCAAAAAAAAAAAAAAGGTAGGGGTTCCAGTGGCGAAGACATTTCCCTGCCAAGTCATTCCTTGGTCTTCAATACCACAGAATGAAATAGCAATCAACAGAGCAACCTTCTCTAACCTGGCGTTCTCCAGATGTTTGGGGGCTGCAACTCCCAAGATTCATAAGCATAACCTCCTCGTTTATCACAGACCTTAATTTGCAATTTGACTCAGTCTACAAATCTAATCCTGCTGCCCTTGAAAGGTTCTAGAAAGTTACCAGTATAAGGGAAGAACAACAAGAAGAAACTGACTGACGAGTGATCTTGTGGGTGTATTGTGGTGACAGCAATGGATAGCTATTGTGTAGTGCTAAGTGCCAAGAAACCTGGATACCCAGGGGTGGGCTGCTGGGGGTTCGCAGGGGTTCGGGAGAACCTCTAGCTAAGATTCTGTGCAGTTCGGAGAACCCCCAAATCCCACTCCTGGCTGGTCCCGCCCACCCTGCCCCTCCCAGGAGTCCCCACGCGGCCCGTTTTGGATGCAGGTAAGTGCAGGGCGCGCGTGGAGGCTCGAGAGGGGGAAAAACGGGCCTACCGGAAGTTCGGGAAGGCCGGAAACAGGCCCATTTCCGGCCTCCAGAGGGCCTCCAAAGCCTGGGGAGGCCATTTTCGCCCTCCCGGAGGCTCGAGGAAAGCCTCCGGAGCCCGGGGAGGGCAAAAAGCCTCCCCCCACCATGGTGCAGGAGGCCGACTAGGCCACGCCCACCATGGCCACGCCCATCCAGCAGCCCGGCAGAGAACCCCTTGCTAAAATTTTTGAAGCCCACCCCTGTGGATACCCCGTTGATTTTCCACTGTGGCTAGAGCACCCATTACATCAGGGCTTTGTGTGAAATAAAAACAAAAGAACTATAGACTTACAGGCATCTATTGACTTGCAACCATTCATTTAGTAACCTTTCCAAGTTACGACGACACTGAAAAAAGTGACTTATGACCGGTTTTCATGCCTACGACCATTGCAGCGTCCCCATAGACATATGATTAAAATTCGGGTGCTTGGCAACTGGCATGTATTTATGACAGTTGCAGTGTCCCGGAGGTCATGAGATCACCATCTGTAACCTTCCCAGCCGGCTTCTGACATGCGAAGTCAATGAGGAATCCAGATTTGCTTAACAAACGACTGCATGATTCACTTAACGCCTAGGGGGCATGAAAGGAGCCTCCTTGAAGACTGCATTATTTTTAGCAATCGGGTGTCCCCTGGGAAATGGTGTTGTCACCGGCAAATAATTTCAGCCCAGAAGAACCCTTCAGTTAGCTTTGTAGGGGCTTCTGACACGAATATGGACAACACCCACAGTGATTCGCTTAACAAATGTGGCAAAAAAAGGTCGTAAAATAGCAATAGCAATAGCACTTAGACTTATATACCGCTTTACAGGGCTTTTACAGCTCTCTCTAAGAGGTTTACAGAGTCAGCTTATTGCCCCCAACAATTTGGGTCCTCATTTTACCCACCTCGGAAGGATGGAAGGCTGAGTCAACCTTGAGCCTGGTGAGATTCGATCTGCCAAATTGCAGGCAGCCGGTGATCAGCAGAAGTAGCCTGTAGTACTGCACTCTAACCACTGCGCCACCGCGGCTCATGGGGCATGAGCAAAATGGGGCAAAACTCACTTGCCTTGCTTGGTAACAGAAATTTTGGGCTCAGTTGTGGTCATAAGTCGGGGACCATCTGCACTTGAACTGAGGAAAATGCTTTTTTTTTTTGGAACCCAAAACAAGACAACATGGGAACTACCAATTTATTTCAGGGCACCCATGTTTAATTAGAACTGGCGGGCCCGCGGGGGAGGGCCTTCTCTGTGGCTGCCCCGGCCCTCTGGAACCAGTTACCTCCTGAGATCTGGACTACCCCCACATTGTTGGCCTTCCGGAAAGCGGTGAAGACCTGGCTGTTCCGGCAGGCTTGGGGCCGTTGATCTCGCTTTTGCAATTTGGCGAGATCCGGCCAGGAAAAGGTGTGTATGGGTTTTTAATTGTTTTTAAATGATTTTTTATTATGTATGCTTTCTATATTTTATTATGTTTTTTTATATTTGCTGTAAGCCACCCAGAGTCCTTTGGGAGTTGGGCGGCATAGAAATGCAAATAAATAAATAAATAAATAAACCAAAGGTTAGAAGACCTCGGTGGTTTCGGCTAAACAAAACAAGGTGAAGACGGTATATTTCGTTCCCTCTCTCCCCTACCACACTACCATATCTCACCATCTCCCAACCATCTTCTAAGCAGTTGTCAGCATCCTTCACTTCCTTCCCTCTAGCATATTTTGCTTTAGTTTGTAGACCATCCAAGAACACTTACTGTGTGCATAAGGACAAAGTAATGCAATGTGATCTTTTGCACTGTTCCAAGAAGAACATTTCAAATCTCAATTATTTCAAATTATGGGAAGGCAGAACATGTGTCAGCATCCCTAACAGATCTCTCTGCATACTGCAGTTCCAACACCTGCTCAAGGACACCGCACACTAAATCAGTGGCAGGCATTCATCCATGCTCAGACAGTATCATAGGAGGAAAATCAAGCCTGACAGGAAAACAATGAGGGCATTTGGCCCATCGGACCTGGAAAACAGATGGGAGTGGGATGGGGAGATATAACAAGACATCCCCGTATGCTCTAAAGAAAGCATGCATCTTCTGACCCTCACAAGTTCAGGAGACAAAATCACTGGTTAACTTTTAGAAGGAAGTCTGGAAGAAAGTTAGAAAAAACCTTGACCCAACAACCAGAAAGTGATTTTTCAGTGCAGTTCATTCCCCCAAGAGAAGTAGGGGTCTTAGCTGATGTTGATTTCAACCCAGGGCTGGACAGACATTTGCCAGAGATTATATTAAATTGGAGTCTGCGCTGAGCAGAAGGTTGGGGCTCGGTGGCCTAAATTGTTCCAAAGGTGTCTACAAGTACCTTGTTCCAGCAACAGCTCCATCGTTCTTTCCCAGAGGTTCATCCAACTCCACACCACACCATTCCCCTTTGGCGAAATCCGTCTCCCCTACATAGCGCACCACACCAGTTTTTGTTCCACCAACCTGTTAAATCATTTGATGGAAAGAATTTTTTTAAAAAAATATATACCGGTATATATATATATATTAAAAAATCACACACATAAGCAAATACACACATTGAGGTTTGTATAAGGCTAGGGGAAAGCAATTAATAGCAGGATTAAAAACAGTCATTTTTCAGTTCCAAAAAACAATGTGAGGCCAAGATGAATACAGGTAAGTCCTTGACTCATGGCCATTCATTCAGCAACTGTTCAGTTCCAAAATCAGTGAAAAGTGACTTGCAACTGGTCCTCGCACTTATGACCATTGCGGCATCCCCATGGTCATGTGACCAAAATTTGGACATTTGTCGACTAGGATGTAGACGATGGTTGCAGCATCTTGGGGTCATGTGATCATCATTTGTGATCTTCCCAGGGGGTTTCTGACCAGCAATGGTGGGAGCCAGAGTGATGCATGATTCACTTAACAACAGCAGTCATTTACTTAACAACTGTGGCAAAAAAAAAAAGTCATAAAATCAGGCATGATTCACTTAACAATGATTTGCTTAGCAATGGAAATTCTGGTCCCAAATTGTAAACATAAGTCAAGGCCTACCTGTATTTGCCATAAAGTAAAACAAAGACAAATAACATTTTTGAAGAGTGCAAGCCTCCAAGTGATGCAGAAATGCTTATCAGGCAGGGTACAAAGAGAAGAAATCTTATTAAAAATCTGTATTAAAGCAATATTTTTACTAGTCAAACTGAACGTTGACAAAAAATATGCAGTCTTTCAGGTGTCCAACAACTCTTCACCAGACAATTATATTCAGCTATCTGGAGAAAGCAAACATTTCAATATTATATTACACCACTCCTGAGAATACAAGAATAACTCTGTAGGATCAGCCCAGAGCTCATCTTAGTCCAGCACTTTGTTTCTCACAGTGGGTAACCAGATGTCTCCGAGGTGCCCAAGCAAGAGATGGAGGCATTTCCTTTCCTCCCACTAGAAATGCTGTCCCCAACCTAGAGGTAATTGTGAGTCTTCAACATTGATAAACCTGTTCTCCATATAGAGTAGGGTAGGGTAGGGTAGGGTAGAGTAGAGTAGAGTAGAATAGAGTAGAGTAGAATAGAGTAGAACAGAATAGAATAGAATAGAATAGAATAGAATAGAATAGAATAGAATAGAATAGAATAGAATAGAATAGAATAGAATAGAATAGATTTTTTTTTTTGGCCAAGTGTGATTGGACACACAAGGAATTTGTCCCCAGTGCATAAGCTCTCAGTGTACAACAAAGTGATAAAACATAAATTATAAGATATAATCATAAATCCATTTCCTTTTTAAGGCCATCCAAATTGGTGACCATCATATCTTGGAACACTGAACATCTCAGTTCCCTTCTTTTCAGTCTTAACATCCACTGCTGTGTTTGCACAACATCTTTAACCAGATCAGTTAAATAACTAGTACCTGCAGTTTTCTTTGCTCCATTTCATGCCCTAGTTTGGTATGCAAATCAAGCCTATTTGGTTAGTTTATTATGCAAATCAAGAAAAATAGTCACGAGGACGTCCGGTTGCAACCGCGGCGAAAACAGCTGGAAAATAGCAGGCTCTGCCGAGTCCTGCGAAAATCCAGCTGGTAACCACTGCCAGAAGACCCTTCGGGGTCACAGCCGCCCTGTAGGGACGGTGAAGGAAGGAGAGGTGCTTCGCTGACCATGAGGAATTGGCAAATTCCTCATTAGGTCCGAAGCAAGCTTTCCCTGAACGGTAGCAATAGCAATAGCACTTAGACTTATATACCGCTTCATAGTGCTTTACAGCCCTCTCTAAGCGGTTCACAGAATCAGCATATTGCCCCCAACAATCTGGGTCCTCATTTTACCCACCTCAGAAGGATGGAAGGCTGAGTCAACCTTGAGCCGGTGAGATTTGAACCGCCGAACTGCAGCTAGCAGTCAGCTGAAGTAGCCTGCAGTGCTGCACTCTAACCACTGCGCCACCTCGGCTCTAACCTCACCTCGGTAGCAGGCATGGCCGCCATTGCTGGCAGCCACGAAGCTGGGACAATCAGAAACCAAGATTGTGCAGGAGCGGTGTATGGACAGAACATTGAAATTGGGTGAGATATTTACCAACTTTTACTTTAATGACTTGCAATAACAAAAAGAATATGAAAAGAAAACTCCTAAGCTTAAAATAGTGGCGAATTGACACACGGAGAAGAAAAAAACAGAAACGAAAAGGCGATAAAAAGCCCAAGACAAGCTATAAAAATACAGACAGCGTGGGAAAAAGCCCAAATAATTTGAAAACGATGTTAGGGAGAAATTATTTGTTTATTTGAATTTCTAAACCCCTTGGATTTATCCGACAATCAGCTGTTTTTGACAGATTGCTTACATTGGATCGGGGCATAAGAGCTATCTACTGGAGAAAGAGAAGTACTACAACACTATAGCCGCAGTATATTCAGTGAAAGCTAAGCTAATACACACACAGTCTATTTATTTTTTTATTTATTTTATAAAATTTATATGCCGCCCAACTCCCGAAGGACTCTGGGCGGCTTACATCATAAAAAAATAAAACATATAAAAACAATTTAAAAAAGAAAGGGGAAAAAAAACCCCAACTATATTTAAAATAAAACACTCACACAACCATGCATGGGCCAATCAGAACAACTATTGGCCCCAGGCCTGCCGGAAAAGCCAGGACTTAACGGCTTTACGGAAGGCCAGTAAGGTGGGGGTAGTACGGATCTCGGGGGGGAAGTTGGTTCCACAGAGTCGGAGCGGCTACAGAGAAGGCCCTCTCCCGCGGTCCCGCCAGCTGGCACTGTCTGGCAGACAGGACCTGAAGAAGGCCAACCCTGTGCGACCTCACTGGTCGATGGGAGGAATCTGGCATAAGGCGGTCACGCAGATAAACTGGTATTGCAACGTTTTCCCCTTTGCGGAGCTAGGGTGGGCGTGGCCTGCGAGTGACACATCCAGCTGGCGGGTCATCAGTTTGACACCCCTGATCAAGAGAGTACTGTTCTTTGTTAGCTATCAAACAATTGCCTTTATGTCTGTTGTCTCATACCTTTCTTAGGCATAGCTAATGAGCACAGCTGTGTTTCTCTTAATTCCATGTCATGCAATTAAAAGGAAGCACTAATAATGGCAGATGT
>QLTV01002115.1:160954-177022 GCA_003457575.1 Thermophis baileyi | reverse complement strand
ATCAGCAGTCTGATTAGCACAAGAAAATAAAATTCTGCCTCTACCTCCCAGCAATTTGCCTCCTTGCAGCTTTAATTTCACTTTCAGTTTTAGCACATGGCCTGCCTGCACCCTCAATCAGCTGAGGGTCGGGAAGCCGATAATCTGTTGCTTGGCTTAACAGGCTCTGTTCTGTTTGCTTCGAGGAGGTAAATTGCTGGGAGGCAGAGGCCAAAGGGTGGGGGTGGCTGGGTGGGGCTACATTCGGTGTATAAGACGCACCCAAGTTTTCACCCTCTTTTTGGGGGGTAAAAATTATACTCTGAAAAATACGGTAATTATGATCTTATTTCCTTAATGGGGGAAAAATCTCCATGCATGTAAAAAAGAAACTTGAAAGAAGTTGCAGGTAAGATTTTTAAAGAAGTATTGAAAAGCATTAAAACGCTGGAGACTGTTTTCTGCACTCTACACACAAAAAAAGTTTAATACACAAGATACCCAAGCTTGCATTCACAATTATTAATCCCACTGAATTCTGCTTGGGTTTCCTTCATAATTCCCACGTTCCAGCGCATGGCTCTGCAAACTTCATGGCTTCTTAAAACAGCCAGCTGCTGTCTCCTACCGTAATTACAGAGCAGCCGGTAATTTTATCTATGTAAACATGCATAGTTCAAGATTAGCAACAGAAGGGACGTTAAAAATAAAATTTACAAAGTATATTGGTTAAAAATCCAAAGTGCACAGAGATAGCAATAGCAATAGCACTTAGACTATATACCGCTTTACAGTGCTTTACAGCCCTCTCTAAGCGGTTCACAGAGTCAGCATATTGCCCCCAACAGTCTGGGTCCTCATTTTACCCACCTCGGAAGGATGGAAGGCTGAGTCAACCTTGAGCCTGGTGGGATTTGAACTGCCGAACTGCAGCTAGCAGTCAGCTGAAGTAGCCTGCAGTAC
The DNA here is from genome assembly GCA_003457575.1 of Thermophis baileyi. Classification (NCBI taxonomy): domain Eukaryota; kingdom Metazoa; phylum Chordata; class Lepidosauria; order Squamata; family Dipsadidae; genus Thermophis; species Thermophis baileyi. The sequence goes on along the minus strand of QLTV01002115.1, from coordinate 176,080 downwards.
TGCACTCTAACCACTGCGCCACCTCGGCTCTTAGATGTAAATTAAGAAGGGGATTATGCACCCCTGGAGGGGATTGCTCTCAAGACAGTGTTTTTCTCTGCCTTTTTAACTTTTTAAAACTTTTTTTTAATAATTTCATCTTCACCTTTTTAATTCTGTTTTTGATTTAGTTCTTATTTATGTTTTATATTATGGCATTTGTTGTATCGTAAACTGCACAGAATCAGGTGAGATGGGCTGGGTGGAAATGGGATGAATAAAAAAACAAACAAACAATTAAGACAGAATCCTTTTTAAGGGCTTCCCAGAGAACAGGGCCACCCCACCCTGTTGTTCCTACCAGGAAGTTTGGAAGATAAAGACATGTGGCCTAAATTAAGAGTCACTCATAACATCTACACCTCCTCTGCAATTTTCAAATTATGCCACAGTTCTCAAGAAAGTTACATTGCTTGCCTGTTTTACATTTACCGAGCCTTTCCTCAACCTCTGGGTGACATCAAAACGGCTTCTTTGTTTCTCAGGAACTTGTTCAGATCCGTTTGTATGTTGAATCTTTAATTACAGAATACAATATTTGAATTACACGTCTATTATTTTGCATTACTTCCAACAGAAAATTCCCTTGAGAAATGTATTAACAGGCAACAATTTATTTGTCCTGTTTATCTTCAATTCTATTTTCTAAATATTGCTGCTTTGGCACATGGAAGTTCTACCCAAATATTTCAAGTACTACGAGAGGCTTTTTCGTGAGAGAAAAGCCAGGGTAAGTAGAATTAACGCAGTGCAACACATTAGTTTCCACGCTGTTTGGAAGCTTCAGCTGTCTTTTTACTAATGTACAGTATATTTTGAAATAAACTCTCCTAACACTCCCTAATTAGAAATGAAAAAGTCAGCTAGGACCATAAAGGATTTGAAAGCGGAAAGCAGAAAACCAGAACCAAAATCAAAAACAAAGGGGTAAATAATCCATAATAGGAACATGTACATTTCTTAGGGTGGCCTGTTCTGTATCAAGAAAGAGGGAAAGAGAAAGAAAGAACAAGGGAATCCAGGAGCAGATTGTGAAATGACTGATTCAGATCTTTGCTATCCTTCCTTCAGACCGTCTTAAGAGCTAAATTTATAGCCTACATTCATCAAATGCCTTCATGTCAAGGGATGTCCTCTGACACAGGAGAGAAACCGTATATACAGGTACCGTAGTCCTCGACTTACAACAGTTCATTTAGTGACCGTTCAAAGTTACAATGGCACTGAAAAAAGTGACTTCTGTTTTTCACACTTACGACCATTGCAAGCATCCCTATGGTCATGTGATCAAAGTTCAGATGCTTGGCAACTGACTCATATTTAGGACGCTTGCGGTATCCCGGGGTCATGTGATCAACTTTTTGCGACCTTCTGACAAGCAAAGTCAACCGGGAAGCCAGATTCACTTAACAATTGTGTTACTAGCTTAACAACTGCAGTGATTCACTTAACAACTGTGGCAAGAAAAGTCACAAAATGGGGAAAAAGTCACTTAACAACTGTCTCACTTAGCAACAGAAATTTGGGGCTCGGTTGTGGTCGTAAGTTGAGGAATACCTGTACTCGCAGATGAACCAAGAATCTAAAGTGCCAAAATATACCCCCAAAACTGGATTCGGCTTATCTGTGGATGAGCTTATCCACAAGTAGATAAGGTAATAGTTCCCATATACAGGTAGTCCTTGACTTAACAACCATTTGTTTAGCAAGTGTTACAATGGCACTGAAAAAGTGACTTTCGACCTGTCCTCATACTACCACTGCAGCATTCCTATGATCACATGATCAAAATGCTTGGCAACTGGGATCAGAGGTGGGTTGCTGCTGGTTCGGACCAGTTCTTTAGAACTGGTAGCGGAAATTTACCGCCGCTTGGCGAACAGGCAGCAAAGACTGGCGGTCCACGCTCCTGAACCGGTCCTCCGGTCGCCGCGGCTTAAAAAATAACCCTCTGCGCATGCGCAAAGGCTTCTGTGCATGCGCAGAGGGTCATTTCCGGATGTTTTGCGCGACACGACGGGCGCGCGTTGCAATCAGAACCAGAAGGGAAGGGAAGTGGAACCCACCCCTGACTGGGATGTAATTACAACAGTTGCAGCATCCTGATGGCCGTTTACAACCTTCCCAGCTGGCTTCCAACAAGCCAAGTCAATGGAGGAAGCCGGATTCGCTTAATGACTACATGATTCACTTAGCGACTGCAGTGATTCACTTAAGAACCGTGGCAAAAAAGATCGTGAAATTGGGCGAGGCTTAATAACTGCCTTGCTCAGTAAACAGAAATTCTGGTTCCAGTTGTGAGTGTAAATCAAGGACTACTTATATATCTACTGTATAGAACTGTGCACATTTCTATCTGCGGATAAGCAGGCCCTCAAATTTTGAACCAAAATACCATGAAAATTGCAGGTGCTGCGGGTGGCACATTTTTCTTGGTATTTTGATTCAAAATTCGAGGATCTGCTTATCCACAGGTGGGCTTATCTGTAAATCTATACAGATTATAATTTGCAGAGCAAAGACTGGTCAGAAAGTAAATCTGAATCTAATATCAATCTCTGAGTTATCTGTAATATACAGGTAGTCCTCGACTTATGACCACAATTTAGCCCAAACTTTCTGTTGCTAAGTGAGACATTTGTTAAGTGAGTTTTGCCCCATTTTATGACCTTGCTTGCCACAGTTGTTAGCTGAATCTGCAGCTGTTAAGTTAGTAACACGGTTATTAAGTGAATCCGACTTCCCCATTGACTTTCCTTGTCAGAAGGTCAGAAAAGGTGATCACATGACCCCGGGACACTGCAACCGTCATAAATATGAGTCAATTGCCAAGCATCTGAATTTTGATCATGTGACCGTGGGGACGCTGCAACGGTCATAAGTGTGAAAAATGATCATAAGTCAGCTTTTTTCCAATCCTGTTGTAACTTTGAACGGTCATTAAGTGAACTTTTGTAAGTCGAGGACTACCTATAGAAGCAAAGACTGCTTATCATCATAAAAGGGTGTTGTAGCCTCAGCCCACAGATCAGAGGAAAGGCAATAGAGGACTAAGATGCCTACAAATGCTTTCCTTGATATTGCCTGGCTCCCTGCTCCATCTGACTTCATTTTTATTTTACATTCATTTCATCCTGACGTCTGCAGAGTGAACGTAGACACTACAACACTATACGGAGGCTCACACCACATATATATTTCTCTTGTCAAGAACAAAAAACAACACACCACACTTGAAATCCGAGATTCTGGCTTAATGTATGCAAATCAATGTAGCCCATCAGCCTGCTTTATTGCCTAATAAACCCTGGTTTGCCCAAACAGTATAAAGTCATCATTTCCTCTGTGAAGAGAGGAGCATTAATAATCTGTGCCAGGTTTTTTTAGACCTGATATTATTGCTTCAAATGACATATACATGAGGCATATTTCTTTACTGTTTAATCTCCTTTATCTTTTATTTTTCAGTTGATCAAAATATATATTAAAAAGGTGGGTTAAAAATATAATAATATAAAAACATACTTATTATAATCAAGTTAGTCTCTGCCTGATTTATTCTGCTACTCAATGAGCCAAAAGTTTATCCCACTTCTGTGAAACTGGATAGAAATTTGCTGAGGTCTACAGATCACTCAGCCCAGTACTGCTCTGTTTTTAAATAGTAATTTGATTAAACATTACAATTAAAAAGATTAAAGGAAGTAATACAAACTAAAAAGAAAAAGAAAAGAATAAAAAGAAAAAGGGCTCCATTGTAAAAGGAACAACTGTTTTTCTCCCCGCAGGAAGAACAATTGCTGCTACAGCCGTTTGCCTGACTTGCCCTAATCAGCATGAAGGCGGCTGCTTAAACAAGCAGCCATACAGTCTCATTTCTGCCTTTTTGATTGTCTAGGCATGACCCTCTGAAGTGTGCAATCCAGTTTCCAATTTCATAGATCAAAAAGTGGGCTAGGAGGCAATTTAGAATGATACCCTATACAGCAAAGTAAATAGCAATAGCACTTAGACTTATGAACCGCTCCATAGTGCTTGACAGCACTTTCTGAACGGTTTACAGAGTCAGCATGTTGCCCCCAACAATCTGGGTCCTCATTTTACCGAAAGCTGAATCAACCTTGAGCCAGTCAGGATCGAACTCCTGGCTGTAGGCAAAGTTAGCCTGCAATATTGCATTCTAACCAACAAGCAAACAAGAATTTTTGCTCTGGATTTTTCTCTCTCCTGCCTGGAAAAAAAATGCTGTAATGAGTTTGGGACATGATGTTGAAAGACACGGTGGAGTCACACCTAGAAAGAGCCTACTCCATAAACATGCAAAGATATCTGGCATCTCAACTCATCTAGCATCAGGCCCTTTCCAACTTTGCTCCTCAGGATCTTTTTCATAGCCTGTGGGGCTGAACCTGAAATCTTGCACATAAACCTCTGAAAACCATCCTCCCCAGAGGTGGGTTCCTACCGGTTCGGACTGGTTCTATAGAACCGTTAGTAACTTGGTGGCCTGGGTCACTGGAACGACCCAGGCCTGCCACACCCCCAAGCCTGTTCTCTCGGCAGCGCTGTAGGCGCCACCATCTTGTTTTTTGCTTCCACGCATGCGCAGAAGTTTTTTTTTGTACTGCGCATGCGCGCATGCGCGCGCACCCGCGCGGCATGTCCCTGAGCGAACCGGCAGTAGGAGAATCCGGAACCCACCCCTGATCCTCACATGTCTGTGGGAATGTTTCTGAGTCCATCACTCCACCATATAGGCAAGTCTTACTGCATGGCTGACTTGCTTATAGAGAATCTAAGGTCTCCCTGGCAGAAGACACAGGAAACTTGCTCATGGAAGAATCTATCTACCATCATGCAGCACCCAGAAAGCAAGGGGGGCCCTGCCAAAAATACCCAAAGGTATATATAAATAATATTTGCATATCCTAACTTACAGATACAGCTGTTTGTCCTCTATATATTCTACCCACTGTTTTATTGCTCGTATTTATCACATGCTGTTTTATCTTACTATTTTATTGTAAAACGTTTTGAGATTATTTTTTTTTAAATGGGAAGCAGCAGAGAAATATTTTAAGAAATAATTTTCAACAGCATAGAAGTAATATATTCTTAGTGAATGTAAGGCAACATATCTCATCAATTAACAAGTAATTATTCAGGGGAAGGAAAAACAGAGTTAATTTTTATGCCCTCAAAGTACATCCTTTCTCTATACATGCCGGATCATTATTCATACTATTTTTTAACATAACCGTGTCTTTTATGTCTTCAAGGATGAGGGGTTTTGCCTTTCTTTGCCCTTGTGCCAACAGTGAATTTCCAAAGGAAAATGGGAATGACAGTCAAAAAATCCTAATCAACTTTTCCCATTCAAAAAAATTAAGCCCCCAGAACTTCCTAAAATATCGCTCATTCAAGAAATACTAAAAAGGAACTTACAAGGACACGGTCCCCAAGTCTGAAGTCTTTATCCCCTTTTTTCACCGATCCGCTGTCTGAGAGGTTGGAACCAGATTCATTTCCGGTCTTCATGGTGTTGTTGAGAACGCTCTCCCGCAGAGGAATGATGCGAGTGGAAAGAGGTGGGGTGGAAGTCCCGGAGTGCAAGGACAAGTTCTGAGCTGTCAGAGACTCCACAGAATGAGCATCGCTTCCTGAACCCTCTGTCGTGGGTTGGCGGGTCAACTTGGAAGGCCTTGTGAAGATCCCCTGGAGTGGCTGGCATTCAAAATAACGCACTCCGCCTACAGAACCATCATTCTTCCCAACTGGGTCATCTAGAACAACTCCTGCCCACTGACCAGGGGCAAACTGGGTCTCTCCCAAATACTGGATTATGCCTGGCTTCACTCCATTCACCCAAACACGTTCACCCATCACGAAGTCCCCCAGGAAATCATCGCCCACCTCAGCAATTTTTGAGCCTGGCAGCTTCTCGGAGGCACCTGTGGAAGACGTGGAACCCTGTTTGTGGAGAGGTGATCCTGTAAGAAGAAGCAAAGAACGAAGAGAGATCTGTCAGGACAAACAAAGTCTTCACAAGAGACAAGACCCTGGACTTTGAACAGGTACGTTCAAATACAAGCAGCAGAAGATAAACAAGTAATTATTCCCAAGGATTAAAGGCTAAATGAAAAGGAAAAAAAAGATCTTTGCTTGTATGCACTAATCCATGCTGGATTTCATGACCAGATGCTGGAAGAGTTGTTGGGGATCCCATGCAGAAGAATGAGCAAGAAGGTCCCTTTGCTGAAGTGGCAAACACATTATCATAAATTCAATTAGTTAAATTACTTTACTTCAATGGACCCACTGGCGAAGTTAAGCCCAGCTTGGAGCATCTGGTTGGCCACCTGAGGAAAAGAACGCTAGACTAGATAAGTCTATACTTTTATAAGTAGAGCTCCTCTTATGTTCTAACAGATCAAACTGGTTATGACTACTGAAAATTAGCTTAGCAACATCTGAATAGACCCACCGAGTTCTATCATCTACTAAGAAAAGCTCCTTTAGATGAACTGGAGGTTCAGAATAGCACCCGGATACTGATCTGTGTGTGTTTGATCTCCGTGAAGGTTCACAGAATGTACACAGATGGTTCTGTTTTTAGGAGTCTCTTCATTTCCCAAAGCCTTCTGAACATTTAACGAACTTGGTCTTCCATTGCTAACTTCAACCATGGTTTTCTCCAGTTCTACAAAGGAGCTTCAAGGAGTCCGATATGTCCCTCCATTTAAATAAAATCAAATGGAGAGCAACGTGTGTTACGCTCCAAATGGTACCAACTGTCTTTAATGAAGTTTCAGTTCATCAAGTATCAGAGAAGTGATTTAAAAACCACAGCTGCCCTTTTTAAGTTTCAGTTTGCAGCTGGCAGCATGTGGTCAGAAAACACTTCGCCATCTGAAAAGATGAAGGGTTATGGCAGCTTGAATGGCGTTTGTTCACTTTTCTCTTTCCCACTGGTTACAGAATTTGATACTTAATCTAGTTACAGGCTTGTGCCAAGGCAGCCAGCTGTCAGGAGGAGCAGAAATGCAAGAAGGCTGCCCTGTTTCCATGGTTATCTGGTAAAAGGGGGGGGGGAAACACACATGGAGAGAAGAACAACAAACATTAAGGGTTTTTTCCCCCTCAAACACTTCCAGACTGGCTCGTGGAAAGCCAAGGGGTATGCGGATCCTCTGAAGATGGAAATCTATTTCATTTATGGGCACTCATTTTGCAAGTAGTAGAGCCTTCCAGATGTCTCTGAATGCTCAGCGTTGTAATCCCACCACATCTGAGGACACCAAGCTGAGGAAAATTGATGAGAGGTTGGACATCTGATCTCCTGTATCAACGGTAATCATGAGCGTGATGATGATGAAGTCATTTCTCCAGAAAGCATAAAGTAACAACTGGCTGGCATGCTGTATTTTTACTTTCAAAAATAATCCTATGAATTAGGCAAAGTTAGGAGAGAGAAAGAAGGAAGAGAAACTGGCCCAACATCTTGTAGGGAGACTGAAGGTTGATTTGGAATCTAGCTAGAAGCAGAAACTATAAGAGCCCTTGTAAATGCGCGGTGAGGGCCACTGTACCTGCAGCCAAAATGGGGATACTGAATAATAGGAAGGACCTATCTACCTCCTTGGGAAAATCTTGACGTTTCTGGAAGATCCAAGAAAACAAGAAAAAATAAATTAAGGGAATAGAATTGTAACAGAAACAGTTACAATGCAGGAGTAAAGCAATCAGATGAGGACGGATCAAGTTTAGTGCAAAGCAGAATGATAGATGGACAAGAAAGAGAAAATTCAATAAATATGCTGTGTGTGTGTGTGTGTGTGTGTGTGTGTGTGTGTGTGTGTGTGTGTGTAGCATATTAAGCGCCCAGGCTTAGGTAGAATAACTGGTTGATATTCTGACCAAGAGAAAGCCACAACATCTTGCTGCAGAGTGCATGAGATTTCATCTGTCGTTGACTATTGTGATTAATATCTGGAAACGCTCACAATCTGGAAAGCGTCTGATTTAGTTTTAAATTATTGGTATGTGTCTTAGAGGAAAACGGCCTAAATTCAGTGACTTGAATGTATGTACTAAATAAAGAAGATCCTGCTTCATTCCACCCCGAGCATAGATGCTACCAACGTGCATTTGTGGGAAGTACATAAAACGGATGCTATGATTTAGTATCAAAACAACTTTACATGTTCAAAGAAGAGCATCAGGAATTGCAAAACGTCCATTAAAGGGCTACTTTGCAATAGAACCAGTATCTTTTTTTTCCCCTGGTGGATTATTTTCTTTAAATTAAACACGCCAAAGCCGAGTGGAAATGCATGTGAGCAGGCACGTGTAAGAAGCTAAGGAAAAGTCTGGCCAGCAGGTACATTATTAGCCCCGGCCCTGCCTCACAGCAGGCAGCTTTGTAACAAGGATAACCGGAGGGTTTTTAAGCTGAAGTACATTAATGAGCTAGAGGAAAAAAGCAAATACAAAGGAGGGGTGGAGATAAAGGAGGGGGTAGTCTATCAACTGAAAGCTCACGCAGTAACCCTGAAGAATAAAATGCCTGCTTTGAAATCTCCCTGCCCATCCATTAAATCCTCTCTGTGGGACCAAACACCCAGCTTACAACTGCATCGTTTCTATGGGAAGGGCTTGGCAGTGGAGCAAAACTTTTCCACCGCAGGTACTACCAACCATAACATGAATTGTGCTTTATTTTGTGGAGGGTGGGAGGAAGGTCAATGTTGAATGAGTGTTGTTTTCTCCAGCATGTTACCAGCATGCTTTCCAGCATGGTTACAGGATTATAAACTGCAGAATGCCCCCCACTAATATACTTAGATATTGTGTGTGTGTGTGTGTGTGTGTGTGTGTGTGTGTGTGTGTGTGTGCACGCGTGCTATCAGGATAGAACAGCCAGTATCTATACCAGGGGTGTCCAACTTCAAGAAAACAAGAGATAGATTATTGAACAAATCGATCCGGAGTTCTTACTTGAGGCACACATTACCAAAGTCAAATTAACATATTTTGGATATATTATGTGAAAACCTAGCTCTCTTGAGAAGGGTGAAAGGAAAGAAAAAAGGATGTTGAGCAGCAAGGTAGATGGACCCGAATGAAATAGAAATGGGAGATATGAAGCAACAGGCTAAGGAAAATCATCCTGAAAACATTTCTCTATGAGGTTACTAAGACCACCAAGTTGATGGCATATGGTTACTAATTCAACAAGCCCTAAAGTGCTTTATGTCAGTCTGTGGTTTCTACAGTCAGTTATTCCTGGAATTTTGATCATGTGATCATGTGGATGCTGCAACAGTCTAAGTGTGAAAAATGGTCGTAAGTCGCTTTTTTCAGTGCTGTTGTAACTTTGAACGGTCACTAAATGAATGGTCACTGTTGTAAGTTGAGGACTATCTGTACTTGATGCTGCACATGGGAGTCGAAAGTCTTTCTTTCCTAAGAGACCAAACTGGGGCAGGACTGACAGCTAAACTTGATTCAACATTATTTATGTTGTTTCCAGAGGTGGGTTCCTCCCGGTTCGGACCGGTTCGCCCGAACTGGTAGCGACCTGCTGGTGACATCACGGAGCCGGTTCGGTCGGTGCCAGTCCGTGGACGCAGCCATCTTTTTTTTGGATTTATTTTTTTTTTGGAAAAAAAAATTTGGGGAATTTTTTTTTTTAAATTTCTTCTTCTGCGCATGTGCAGAAGCCGAGTTTCCGGCACTGCGCATGCGTCGCCATCTTGTTTTTGGGGGGGGGGGTTGGAATTTTTTTAAAAAATTTCAGCACTGTGCATGTGCACGCGTGCAAAGCGCGCGCACAGCCACGCAGCACGGGAGGAAGCGAACCAGCAGCGTTAGAACCCACCCCTGGTTGTTTCTTAATAAAAATTAATTGTAGCAAATAATGAATATTTCCTATTCATACTTAAACATTTCAAGAAATTAAAATCTCAGAAATTACAGGTTGGAAACAAAGTCTGGACATCCCCATAACCCAAAAGTCTCCCAGAGTCTCAGAATGTACACTTTACGTAAACTCATTAATGCTTAGTCAACTAACCAAAGCTTAAGACAACTAACCGGGTTAAATGCACCATGTTGCAATTCATTACAGTATATGGCTCTGTCTCTGAATCTGTGACAGATCTCCTTATTGCTAAAATATTTGTTTTAAAATAATGAACATGGACAGATGCCACCAGACCAAAATCTACATGAATCCACGATTCAAGCAATGACTCAGACGTATGCCAAATAAATATTGCAGGACTCATCCAGAAGAATCTAATGAGGTCATCCAGGTTACTGCCAGAATTCTGTGCTTGATAAAACATGCTTTCCTTTCAAGCAGCTGGCGAAGGGGCCTGACTCAGCTCTGAAGTCCCACAGAGGGGTTGGGAAGATTTTTTCAGGCCTTTTTTCCCCTGCAGCCACCCAGCCAGATGCAGCCCATTTTTATATTCAATTGTTCTTTTGCCATCTTCTCTTACATAAAACATGTTCCCATTCTGTTCAGTTTTTAGACAGTTATCCTGCTAATGGATAAGCAGAGAGACCTGAAACCTTTACATAACTTCTCTCCAACATTCCGTTGGGCTGGAAAGAATAAAAAGAGCTACAAAAATACCCAGCACATTGGCTGATGATTCGGGGACTCAAAACAAACTAGACAGGAACCAACAGCTGGCAGGCACCCATTTAGACCAAGGCAAAGTAGCCAATAAAAAAACCAGTATTTTTTTACAGTACCAGATACTGTAAAGAGGCACTGTACATTATACTCAATAAAGGAACAAATTGTTCACGAATCAGTTCACACTCTGAGAATCAACAGTTTTCATTGTACTAAATGTCTGCGGGAAGGCAATCGGTTTCTGGGGTTGGGTAGGTGGAAAGAAAGATCTCCTTAATTCAAAAATACTGGCATTTATTTATTTATTTTAAAATAAACTTTTAATGAGAGAAAAAAAACATATAATGCTTCCTTTCTCTCCTTTCTCTCGGAAACTACAACCTATGTGAAATATTGCTTCAGAACATGCAAATCCCTGTTCACGTTGCTGCATTTTAAAATACCCGATTTTATAGGGTAGCCCTAATTTCTAGAACCAACAGGAGACGACCATATTGTCAGGGAACACCCCTCTGCTAGAAAAGATGGGCAGTTAAGACTGTCCACCCAGAGATCCTGATGCATTTTATTAAAAAAAAAAAAAAAATCCCCAAAAAAGTAAAAACTAACAAATTTACTTGCACCGACTGAACCGGCTCCGTGACATCACCGGGCGAACAGGTCCGAACCGGGAGGAACCCACGTCTGACTCAGATTCCCCATTGCCAATTAACAATGAAATCCTAATGAATTTTAAAAAAAAAAAAAAAAAAACTCCACAAAAATGTATAATCTCACAGAGTGACTTTGTGATAGGAATCTAATCAGCAGGAGATCCGTGTGTGGTATAAATCTAATTATCAGATTAGGATAACTCATCATCTTTAAAGTCCAAGCAAAGTTTAACGAAACTATAGTACTTCTCATAGCAGTAATTTTTGAGACCTCTGTGAGGGGGAAAAAGAGGGGGAGGGGTCATACCAGAAGACCAAGGCAGTGCTCATGTGCCCTTCATTGCAGTGGTTCAACTGGTTCCATCAACACAGGAATCAGCTACCTGGTGGGGTATTAAGACAGCTGAGAGCCAGTTTAGTGTAGTGGTTGATGGAAGCAAGCTAGAAACCAGGAGATGAGTTCTACTCTACCTTAGGTACAAAGTCAGTGGGACAGTGGTGAAATCTAAAAATTTTTCCTACCGGTTCTGTGGGCGTAGCTTGGTGGGTGTGGCTTGGTGGGGGTCATGTGACTGGGTGGGCATGGCTATGTAGTCATGTGACTGGGGGATCAAAAGACAGAAACAATGTCCTGCTGGAGCAGGGTTGGACTAGATGACCTCTAGGTCCCTTCCAGCCCTGGATTGTCCTCTGAAGCTGTGTCTAGTGCCAGGTTTGTAGTCCTTCCTTCCTCTCCTTTTTCCCTCCCTCCCTCCCTCCCTTTCTTTTTCTTTCTTTCTTTTTTTCTTCTTTCTTCCCTTCTTTCTTCCTTCCTTCCTTCCTTCCTTCCTTCCTTCTTTCTTTCTTTCTCCTTTTTTTCTCCTTCCTTTTTCTTTCTCTTTCTTTCTTCCTTCCTTCCTTTCTTTCTCCTTCCTTTCTTCTTTCTTTCTTTTTCTCTTCTTTCTTCCTTTCTTTCTTTCTCTTTCTTCTTTCTTTCTTCTTTCTTTCCACCCCCCACCCCCCGTTTTTGGCCTACATCCCCCGTTTTTGGCCTAGCAGGCTTCAGGGGGGGAAAAAAGTTCCGAAGATTCGCACGATCATCAGAACTTTTTTTTTTTTGCTTTTTTTAGTATTTTTTACTACCGTTCTGCAAACCAGTAGCATTTTTTACTACCGGTTCGAGCGAACCGGCCCGAACTGGTATCATTTCACCCCTGCAGTGGGGTGACCTTTAGGCTTGTTCTTCTCTCTTAACCTTAGGAAGAAGGCAGAGACAACCTGATTCTTAAAATCTTGCCAAGAAAACTGTGGGGACTCATGCAGGCAGACGCTAGCAGTCAAGATTGATTTGAAGGGACCAAAAAAAAAAAATTAAGACTGCTAGAGAAAACGAGATGATTCCACTAAGGAAGTCCCTTTCTCATTCCCTGCCAGTCCATCAAACATCTCCCTGGGGGCAATTGTCTTCACTGCAGACTGTACAGGCAGCTGTTAAAGCCATATGCAGCCACAGACGAACCCCCCCTCTCCCCTCTGCTCATGGTAAAGCAAATTAGCTACAACAAGGATATATCTCCCTCCCCCTTCTGTCATCCAGAAATTACAATTAGGTAACAACTCCTTGATCAAACCAATCAACCCAGAGTTCTCACTTGAGACACAAATGACCAGGCTCAAAGTAACCTACTTTGGACCCAGAATGCTGGGAAAGGTGGAAGGAGGGAAAAGGAATAGGACGGCCAGCAATGAGATGCATGGATTCAGCCCCACAATGGATGAATGGTTGCAAAAGTTGATGGAGTTAGCAGAGATAGTTAAATTGACTGCTTTGATAAAAGAAAAGAAAAAAACACAAGTATTTTTGTATCTACTTGGAAACTGCTTCTGGACTCTGTGTTTGAGGTGGGAGGAAAATGAAACTTTGATTTTGGGTTTTACTGATTAGATCTGTTGTTATAGAAATGGCTAGTTTATATTATTATGTAAAAGTAAAAAAAATTGAGGTTCGATGTTACTTCTTATTCTACTGCATCAAAGGGAGTGTTTTCTTTCTTTTTCCCTTCTTCTCTACACTTTTCCCTTTTCCCTCCCCTATTTTTCCTATTATTTGCTTTGGTATTTTATATTATAAACTAATAAAAAGGGAAAAAAAGAGAGAGAGATGGATTGAGAAGCAACAGGTGCATTGTTGGAAGACCCGAGAACCAGACTGAGCAATGATATTTCTGGAGAAAAACGATTTACATGCCGCTTACCTTCTTTTGTGGCATTGCTGGTTGTGGAAGCAGTTGCTGCTGTCCCACCAGGACGTCCCACCGGACTGGCATGCTTCCCGCTCCTCCCAGGAATTTTAAGTCCGCTTGGCTTCAACATCTTTGCCCAGGTTTTCACCTCAAAGTACGAGAATCCTTTGGTCCTGTGATTGGTTGCCCAGTGCCGCAGGTTCAAGCATCTAAGTGATACGCCCCTTCATCTATCTTTAGAGACCTGAAGAAATTGACCAACATCCATCAATAACAGAATATATATATTTATATAAGTAAGCTGTTCGCAGCCACAAAAAAACAAACAAAAACAAACAAAAACAACAAACAAAACCCCAAAAGGAAACCAAAACACTTCATTTATAAGCTCTTGTTTGAGACTGGATTGAATCATTTGCCCCAAAATAGAGTAAATTAAATTAAATTAAGACTATATAAGGAGTGGGGGATTGTCTTATTTCGTAACAACCAGCCATAGGTTAGCTATAGGTACTGGATGACGCCTCCCTTATTTGATCTTCAGCCATACAAAAGACAAGTCTTTCTAAGAAATATTTTATGCATTCCCATTATGCTGTTTTTGTAAGCAGCTATTCCAAAGTACATTAATCTCCAAATGGACCTCGCCTATACTATATCTGGAACTTTAAAGCTTGGAAGTAGAACACCCTTAATAATAAAATAAAGTCCTAAAAGAGGCCAGCCCTTTTTGAAATTCACTTGCTTTATCGTTTGATCTGGTCTGTCTAGTTTTCTGTACAAACATGTCACTAACTGGGAATCCCACCAAGAATTTTTTTCATGTCAAGTCAGCCTATATTCAAGTATTTGACTCATGGTTTAATTGCTTCCTGTCTCAGCTACTGCAGTCCTTCCTGCCTTTGTGACATGATGAAATACTTGGGTAACTTCAGATTTTCCTTCTGACTAGGAAAGTCTTTATTGCTACATTTCCCAAGCTTGTAAAAAAGCCATAATTTCTGTTTTTTTTTTCCTTGCCCTTTTTCCAGGGTCCTTGGCCATCGTTAAATTTCCCTCTATATATAAGAAATATAATTTTTATTAAAGATTTTTTTTTTAAAAAAAGGAAGACAAAAACTAATATACAGTAACATATGAAAAAAAAAAGTAATCAAAGAGAAAGCCAAAAGTGCAACAAAGGGGGGGGGGAGTAAAATAGGAAAAAAAGAAAAAGGATACAAACAAATGGCTTGTGATCTGCTTTACAGCAGTATAAGATTAAGATAACTTTTATTGCCATTTTCCTGTATACACAATAGCACACGTGGAAATGAAATTCCGATGCACTGCTCCTCAAAAAAAGGAATGCTACCTAATGCTAACAGTGTCATCATCCCAATAACACTAACAGCAGTATCCAAAAATGCCAAGATATATACATACATACATACATATATATACATACACATGCGCGCACACACACACCCCTACACACACACCCCTACACACACACACACACACACACACACACACACACACACACACACACCCACACACAGCCCCACCCAAAAAAACATCCCGG
>QLTV01002115.1:135221-153934 GCA_003457575.1 Thermophis baileyi | reverse complement strand
CAATTTAATCTAATTTAATTAATTGTAGTTCTATGCCACCCAACTCCCGAAGGACTCTGGGTGGCTTACAACAGGAGTGGGTGGGTTTTTATACCTTCTGGATTCCTATGGGGGTCATGTAGGGGTCATAGCTGGCTCTATAGGCAAAAGAGGAAATGCAAAACCTAGGTGTTTGTCTGAACTAATCTGGTCAACCTCTGGCTTATTGTTTATCTGTGTTGCGGGGAAATAAAATTAGAGGTGAAATGAATCTTGTTTCCCTGCCCTCAATCCTCAAGAATAAGACCGGAGTCCAGGAAAGAATAAAAATAATATATTTGCATAACAAAAATAAGAACACCTAAGTCTGTGTCTACATGGTGAAGAACAAAGAGAACAAAAGAAAAATTAACACATGTGCAGTATAGGTATCACATGAGAACTTCATATCAGTATACAGTGTCATTTCAGAATAAGAGTCCTGCTGACAAATTAAAATGAACGTAGTGACACTGACAGTGGTACAAAACTAGCCAGGTGTGTTTTGGCACTTGGGAGACCTTTGATTTTATCATGTCAGATAGACATTTTCTTGATCACCTTCTGAATCCTCTCTATATAATGGATTAGCCAGTCCCAAAATCAGAGCAGAAGAAAATTTTCTCTTATTCCTCCTGACCAAGGAAAGACTGCCAAGAGAAGCTGCAGTGCGACATCATCAGGAACAATTCACTGCTGGGAAGGTTTCCAGAGGTTACTTAAGAAAAAAAAAAGTTGGGAAACTTTTCTTCCAAGAAAACCATTGTAGGCTAACAATGCGCAACTTCTAGTATCCTTCAGAAATAGTATCTAGTATCCTGCTCTTGTTGCAGGCACAACTGGGTTAATTCAGAGCGTTGAACCATCCTATGTTCATTTGATTTAAGGTTCAATTGTTAAATTGCTGTTTATGGCTTAGTGTTATCAAATTTAGTCAAATGTGTGGATTTTTTAAACAATCCTCTAATGACAAAAGTGGGGCTTTAAGTCATTGTGGCCCTTGGTCAATCTTGTTGGGACTTGGAAATTGAGAATCAACAGTGAATGGGAAACCACCAGAGAAAATTCAGGTTGTGGGCACTGCAATAGATAATAGAAAACCATTTCTGTTTTATTGCTAGGAAAACTGCATGATGTACCCCAGAAGAGAAGTTCAACTGAAGAGCATCTTGTTCTTTGAGTTTAGCCATTGACTTGGAAACAAGTCTGATGAAAAACCTAGCTTTAATTTCTTGAAACAAGATACTGAACTAAGAGGGAACAGTTTGCTTAAGGCCTCCAAGAAACCAAATGGGAGATTTGAACCCATAAGCACTTTTGTGCATTTACTCATCAGAGATACACTTACTTAATACAAGGAAATTCCAGTTCTAATCATCACAACTAAGATGATAAGAATATTGCTAGATCACACTGAAGTTTCATCTAGCTCACAATTTTAACTCCCACAGAGAGCAATCAGCTGATTCTGCCATCCTACAAGTTTTCTTCTTAGAATTTGCCAACAAATGAACGATTTCCTACACAGATTCCATGCCTTCAAAGAAATTCCATGAATCCTCAGCATAAACTTATCAGTTTTGCTATGAGTTTGCACAGCATTCTTAACTTTGTCACTGCATAAATCAGTGTCCTAGGTTCACACAATAAATGGAATCTTAAACTAATCAGTCGGACCAGACCACAAAAAATTAAATCAAAGTTAAAACTAGCCAAACCTAGAATGTTGTGCAAAGGCATCTATTAGATTTTTAATTGCTCTGGTTAAGCATTTTGTATGAACAATCCTTTGTGTATGTACCATGGGGGTTCAGCGGAAAGTCTACAGTAGCATAACTAGGAACTCAGAAATATTGTTGGTGCCCTTATGATTCAACTTCACTAATATCATATTACTAATTTTAATTGCATAGGTAGTCAATTCATGACATGTCTGCAGAGTGCCTAATTAATTAACGATAATAACTTTGCATACATGGAAAAATAATAATCATTTCCCCTCACCCTATCAATTGAACATGTACTAATTTAAAAAAAAAATCTGAATACAAATATTATACGATAGCAGTATTCCAAACCTTCATTTCTGACAAATGAGCATATCCAAAGCAGCTAATAAACAACAAATTAGTAATTCATAATCACTTAATAGTATTCTAAAAAGATACAAAAACTGCAAGATACAAACTGTTCGTATTAATTTATTTCAAGTGATTTGAGAAGAGGTACCTGCTTGTCAAATCTGATACCTCTTATGGTTACTTATAACTTTTGCTCCATAGTTTGGGTCCTGAAACCACCATTTCTATTGGTTTTCCTTCCATCCTTTTGTCCATGCTTTGTTCCATCCTGAAATATATGTGCCACTTGGGAATGGAAGAAGTCACCACAGCCAACTCGCCGCAGCCAACTCACTGCAGGACAACTCACTGCGAGGCAATTCAACAATTCAATTTAATTATTTAAAATAATTATTAAACCTTTGTTTTAATTTTTGTCATTCACATTTCATTTTGTCCCTTCTTTAGCATCTTTTCTTTAATGATTCTATTCCACTATTTCTTCAATATTAGTGTAGCTTGTCCCGTGGCAAGTTGGCCATGGTGAGTTGTCCCATGGCAAATTGGCCGCAGCCAGTTGGCCATGGCCAGTTGGCCGTGGCAAGATGGCTGTGGCAGGTTGGTTGTGGTGAGTTGTCCTAGAGTCTAGGACCTAGACCCTGTGCCACTATCACACTCAAAGAAGACTCTGATTGCTCCCTCAGAGGGAATTTTTGTATAGGGAAAAATGTACCATTAGACAAATTGTAGGTAAGTTTAATCACAGCGACAAATATTACAGCTTGCTGATAGCTGCCTACTTCTACAATTCTGTACCCAAGTGGCTACCTGAGGAATTCTAGGAGTTGAAAGTCCACACCTCTTAAAATGGCCAAGGTTGAGAGACATTCCTGCAGACCATTCCATTGTGCCAAATAGCTAAAGTCATTTTCTTTGTTCAGGAGGGGATCCCTTTTAAAAAGAGCAGCCTCAGTATTTAATTGTCAAGGCTTTATTTACATGATGCCTTGACAGTTTTCAAGTGTTCATGTTTTATTTTTTAATTCTGTATTAATTTTATATTGATCAATTTTATTTTGACTGAACATAAATTACCAGCAGGAGCAAAATTTATTATTGGAGAAAAACCAGACAGAAAATGACAACTCAAGAAGGAACAAACACCAACAAAACGTTCTACTGCAAATCACATTCTGCTTGGTTGTCCACTCTTCCTAGGGAGACTAAAATACCTCACATTACAACTACTGCTATTTTCCAAATGCAAATTAATTTCCCAGCAGAGAGAAGACAACTTCTCGATAATTAAAGGATGCAGTGGTATGCCCCTCCATCCCTGAGCCCAACAGTCTTGATCTCCAACTTGGCCTTCTGGAGAAAGTGAGAGACAGATCCTCCAGTCACCATCCAAACTTGAAGCCTTCTCTAAGACCTTTAATGTTTGGAGGAAGAAAGAGATGGGCTGTGCCATGCGTCAATAAAATAAAAAGGTACCGTAGGTGGGTATTTATCAAATTGTTGGGTTGCCAACTCCATATAGACTCATGGAAGATTGATCTTTATTTCTGTTTTGGTGCCCTCAAGTTGGCCTTGACATCTGATGACTGCATGGACAAGTCCACGGTATTTTCTTTGCAACATTTGTCACAAGCTGGCAAAGGGTTCCTCTCTGCCTACCCATCAAGCAGTAGCCATGAATCCAGTTGGATACCTAAGTCAACGGATCTATTCCTTTAGTGGCTCCTCCTCAAAAGACAACATTAGAGTTGGCCAAAAATTTGTTAAAGGTTAGAATGAAGAAAGTTTCCAATCTCCATAGATAGAACCATCTGGGAGACATGCCAGCCTGTGGGCATAGCTGATGCTTGAAACAAGACATCTAGAAAACTAAATCATTGTCCCAGGTATTTCAAGACTTCCTCTCCCTAAAGGCATCATTTACCTGCCAAGACAAGTGACCCATTTTCTTTCAATCACTTTTATACAGTGGACATTTTTGCAAATCTTAGGGAGGCGGGCACAGAAAGACAAAATCAAATCACCACACTATAGATTTATATATTTCTTTACCCATCTGGAGTCAAGACTGCTGGGCTCATCTTCTACTATTTGATTTTCTCAAATTGGTGCATTGAGTAGAAAATAGAGTCAGAACATAGAATGGCTTCAGCAATTCACAGATACACACACACACACACACACACAGTTTCACTTTATAAAGTTTCACTTCCATTTCACCAAAATAGTGGAAGATCATTAGATCTAAGAATAAGATCCAAAATAGTAATATTGGTTGGAAACAGGATGGAACAAACACTGGAGGTTTTTAAGAAGAGATTGGACAACCATTTGTCTGAAATGGTATATAGGGTTTCCTGCCTGAGCAGGGGGTTGGATTAGAAGACCTCCAAGGTCCCTTCCAACACTGTTATTCTGTTAATATCCAATATGGACCCTCATTTGGGCAATCTCCAGAAGATAATGGAGGACAGGGGGAGCCAGGCTTGCTATGATCCCTGGGTTCGCGAAGAGTATAACTCTTGGAGCATAACTCCAAGTGGTATAGAGTTACTACAACCTAGTTCCTATTACAGTTGGGCATGACTTAGCGACTGAACAATAACAATGTGGACCCCTGGCATTTTCAAGTATGTATCTCAGACTATGCTGGCAAACTGTTTAATGATAGCCTGATATAGCAGGTTTTGTAGTGAAAAGAAAGAGTAAGTGCGTTAAGCATTCAATAGGCTCAACATATCTATTTTTTTTTTAAAAAAGGACTGGAAATTTTGCTCCCACTCATGCCAGTGATGCTATGATATTGTCAAATCATTTCCTGCAGTTTTCAGCTTTTTTCGGGGGTGGGGATCAATCCTCTCACTGCAAAAAGAAATAAATTCTGATCTAAAAGTCTTTGATTTGACATTTTGCAGAGATGCCTGATCTTGAACACTGTATTCCTTTAGGGAAGTAACGTAAGAAAAGGGCTAGATTACAGATGATGAGTAAATCTATTTCTCTGACTGAAATACTGGAAAAACTCTGCAGCGAAAAAAAATATTACCAGAATTGTTGGACGAATTGTCTTGCTAAATATAAGGCGCCTACAAACTGGGCCAAGAATTTCATAGTGGCAAGAAGCAGAATGGAATGAAAGCCCTCCTTCGCTTTACAATTAATTTTAATTGTTACAATTAATTTTAACACTGTGTAATCATCCCTGCCTCTTTCTAAGTTTGACTTTTGTATCCTGTTTTTGTATTTTAATATTTTATTGTACACCATCCGGAGTCCCTCTCTGAGGTAGATGGGCAGTTCAGAAGTGGAAAAATAAAATAAATGGAATCTTGTAAGTACTGTACACAGCATCCAACTTATTGCAATACATAAATAAAACAAATTGGACAGATGATGAGTATGTCCAGACAGTGTTATTAGATACAATGTTATTATCCTTCTCTATTCAATATTTATTCATAATTAACCAATATGTTTAGCTCTTATTAACTTTAGCATTTGACCATCAAAAGATTTTAGAAAATGGAAGAGACATCCTTGCATTGAAGTAAAATATAATGGTCAATATAAAAATAGTAAAAGTAGCAGCAGCTAACAAAAATGTGCCTTTTCTACAAAGTTTGCCTTTTTCTATTAGGAAGCTAAAAATTGGGCAAATGTGAGCAATAGATTCATCTTATGTATCAATTTGTTATCTAGCAAATTGCTCTGCATAACACCAAGTAGTATAGAATCTAATTCCTACTACAGTTTCATTTATGTTTTAAATCTCACTTAAAACCTAACGTATTTTATTTATTTATTTAACATATGGCATCTACAGAAGTCATGCAATCACTAATATACAAATTTAGTTTAAAGCATCAGCAAATTATATATATATGCTTTTTCTGTTGAGTCACCTGGTATACCCAAATATGTGAGGGAGCATACTGCTTCCTTTCGCCTTATTTAGATATATATATATCTATCTATCTAATATTTGTGGACATAATATATTAAGATAATACATTAAATATCTTTTAATACTTTTAATATATTTAATATAAAACATGTCAAAACTCCCAAGAATCACAATGTCCTTAAATTTGGAAGCCATCTTCCTTATTTGAGTACTGGGTTCTATTCCCTCAATGGAAGGAGAGAGAAAGGTGATTAAGAAATACAAAATATAAATAAATAAGTGTTCTGTATCGCAGGCTGGTAATAGCAGTTGCCAGAATCAGGCAGCTGCAAGTTTAGAGAGAAATTTAAACTGCTCAGTTTTGTCTTGAGTATTGCCACCATGGCCAATTAAACCTGCCAAATAACCACTGACCTCCCATGAAAGGGAGCATTTTGCTCAGAAGGCACTTTTCCTAAAGCTTGGTGAAACCTGAAGTCGGATATGCTGCAGATGGACAACATAATCACTAGCCCTAACATCGGGAAGACTGATAGAGTCACCTAAACAGCAATCCCCCCCACCCCCGGTTAACTGCTTATTGCAGTGTTTCTCAACCTTGGCCACTTTAAGATATGTGGACTTCAACTCCACGTTTTGTTGAAGTCTGCATATCTTAAGGTGGCCAAGGTTGAGAAACACAAGCTTATTGTATTACAAGATGCAAACACAGGTAGTCCTCGGCTTACAACCACAATTGGGACCAGAATTTCCATTGCTAAGCAATGCCAAATATTATTGCCAGAAAAACAGCATGGAGACATCCATATGGGTCTATGACAATTCGCCATAGCCAGCTCGCCATGACCAACCTGCCACAGCCAACACACCATGACCAACTCGCCACGGCCAACTCAGATACAGATACCGATTAACAGAGTTGGAAGGGACCTTGTAGGTCATCTAGTCCATCCCCCCACCCAGGAGACCCTACACCATTTTTGGCAGTCCAGTCTCTTCTTGAAAGCTTCCAGTGATGAAGCTCCCACAACTTCTGAAGGCAAGCTGTTCCATTGGTTGATTATTCTCACTGTCAGAAAATTTCTCCTTATTTCCAGGTTGAATCTCTCCTTGTTCAGTTTTCATCCGTTATTCCTTGTCTGGCCTTCCGGTGCTTTGGAGAATAGGTTGACCCCCTCCTCTCTGTGGCAGCCCCTCAAATATTGGAACACTAATTACTCTAGGTGTGGTCATACTAAGGCTTTATAGAGTGGTATTAGTACCATTTATTTCACTGCAATAACTCACTGCAGGACAACTTGCCACGGCCATCTCACCACAGGACAACTCACTGCGGGACAAGATTTACACTAATATCAGAGAAATGGTGTAATAGAAACATTAAATAAAGGATGCAAAAGGAGGGACAGAATGAAATGTGAATGGCAAAAAATAAAATAATTTTTATTTATTTTAAATAAATAGAATTGTTAAATTGTCCCACAATGAGTTGTCTTGCAGCGAGTTGGCCGTGGCAAGTTTGCCCACTGCAAGTTGGCTGTGGTGAGTTGGCCGCAGTGAGTTGGCCGCAGCAAGTTGGCTGTGGCAAATTGTCCCATTCCCTATCCATGTAGTCAATAAGGGCTAAGCCAGTAATTGAGAGAAGTCTTTTAAAAAGAGGGATAATGGCAGATAGCAATAGCAATAGCAATAGCACTTAGACTTATATACCGCTTTACAGTGTTTTACAGCCCTCTCTAAGCGGTTCACAGAGTCAGCATATTGCCCCCAACAATCTGGGTCCTCATTTTACCCACCTCGGAAGGATGGAAGGCTGAGTCAACCTTGAGCCGTTGAGATTTGAACTGCCGAACTGCAGCTAGCAGTCAGCTGAAGTAGCCTGCAGTACTGCACTCTAACCACTGCGCCACCTCAGCTCTAAGATCAAATAAGTTGTTGGATCAGACCAAAACTTATCAATTTATTCCTCATAATGGTTAGTGTTCTCGGGTAATCCAAAACTTTCACCTATCACCCACAAGCTGTTCCTCAGAAATTGCATTCTTCACTAGCAGGATGTAAGAAATACTTCATTGGATAAGATCCAAAATACATTTAGTTCTGTATCCAGGGATCCCAACAGAAAGCTTATAAGCAAAGCATGAAAAAAATAACACCCATGATAATTCTGTTGCTTCTGTAGAGTACTAGTTATATACAGTACTAATCCCTCTGCTCCCAAATTACAAGCAAACCTTTGAGTAACCAACACAATGCTTTTCACACACACCATCTCAGTAAACTGGAACTCTGAAATTTGTAGAAAGTTATTAGAAGCCAAAAGGGAAGACTATCGCTTTCACTTGAAGTAGTCTGATCCCAATAAGGATTTGGAAGCAAGTCAAAAATTAAGGAATACTGATTGTTGAGATACAACTAGAAACAAGATGGGAAGAGAGAAATGAAACGTAGTAGCTAGAATTCTGCATAGCAACACTTCACTGTGGATGTCACTCAGGGGTGAAATTCAGCAGGTTCTGGAGAACCGGTAGCGGAAATTTTGAGTAGTTCGGAGAACCGGCAAATACCACCTCTGGCTAGCCCCAGAATGGGGTGGGAATGGAGATTTTGCAATATCCTTCCCCCAGGAGTGGGGAGGGAATGGGGATTTTGCAGTATCCTTCCTCTGGAGTGGGGTGGGAATGGAGATTTTGCAGTATCCTTCCCCTGCCACACCCACCAAGCCACGCCCACAGAACCGGTAGGGAAAAATTTTGAATTTCACCCCTGATGTCACTGGTTTCATTGGTTTACATTTATTGTATAGCAGCTAAATCTTCTAAAACCTAATCCTTAAATGGTCAGGATAGCACAGCCCTAATATAAAGATGAAGATTCAATAGGCTACAAAAATCCTAAAGTTTGTAAATGTACAAAAATGAAATTAGCAGTTCTGAGTAGTAGGGAGAAGACACTTTAAAGGAGTAATACCACTTTATAATGTCTTGAAAAGACCACAATTGGAATATTGCATCCAGTTTTGGTTGCCACAACATAAAACAATGTTGAGACTCTAGAAAGAGTATAGAGAAAAGCAACAAAGATGATTAGGGGAACTGGAAGCTAAAACATATGAAGAATGTTTGCAGGAATTAGGTATGTCTAGTTTAATTAAAAGAAGGACTAGGGGTGACATGATAGCAAGGTTCCAATATATGAGAAGCTGCCACAAAGAAGAGGGAGTCAATCTATTCTCCAAAGCACCTGAAGGCAGGACAAGAAGCAATGGATGGAAATTAATCAAGGAGAGAACCAACTTAGAACTAAGGAGAAATTTCTTGACAGTTAGAACAATGAATCAGTGGAACGACTTGCCTCCAGAAGTTGTGGGTGCTCCAATACCGGAGATTTTTAAGTAGACATTGGACTACCATTTGTCTGAATGGTATAGGGCAGTCATGGCAAACCTGTGGCACGCAGAGCCATATCTGCCGGCACACGAGCCGTTGCCCTAGCTCAGTTCCAGCGTGCATGTGCGCACCAGCCAGCTGATTTTCTGCTCGCGCGGAGGCTCTGGGAGGGCGTTTTCGGCCTCCGGAGGGCCTCTGGGGGGCGGGGAAGGCCGTTTTCGCCCTCCCCAGGCTCCAAGAAAGCCTCTGGAGCCTGGGGAGGGTGAAAAATGGGCCTACTGGACCCACTGTTGGGAAATGGGGGAGCAGGGGGGTCGTGTGCGCATGCATTGGGGGTGGGGCAGCAAGGGGGGGTCGTGTGCGCATGCGCAGGGGGGCACTGAATTATGGGTGTGGGCACTCGCGTGCATGTGATAGCGCGTGCTTGCGTGCTTTCGGCACCCGAGGAAAAAAAGGTTCGCCATCACTGGTATAGGGATTCCTGCTTGAGCAGGGAGTTGGACTAGACAACTTCCAAGGACCCCTCAAACTATTTTATTCTGAGTACCATGGAAAGGGCTTGCTGGCTGCTCCAAATTACAATTTCATTGTCCCGTTCACAGAACACACTAACTCATAAAATGGTGAGTTTGTTTCGGGCTTAGCAACTAGTGCAAATAGTATTTCAGACTATGCTTTAAGTTTAAGATTACAGCTCAAGATTTATTTAAGTCCTTATGAAAATTCTGGGCTTTTAAATAAGCTGTAGTTACAGTCCATTAATCACACTAGTAATAAAATCCTTCTGTCATGAATACCCACATACTATATGGAAAGAGAATCTTCTACTAGCATATTTGTTCAACATCTGGAGAAGCTATAACTATGACAGGCGAAATGGTTTATCTGTAATGCCTTGAATTTTTATGACAATTTTTTTCTAGGTTTTCCTGTCATTCTAGGAACTTCTGAGCTAATACACTACTCGGGGATCATGATGGAATTTAAACTAGAATTTTCTCTTGAGCACAGTCAAAAATGATCTAGCATGAATCATCAATTAAACAATGAATAAACAGCACATTATTTTTCTGACCTTGTTTAGAATCATGCTTTTCATCAGCAACAACCAATGAAACTTAGTACCAAGACTATATTGTTGCTATAATACACAAAGGTTTGATTGGAGGAAAAAATCAACCAGAAGTTTGAATCCAAGTAAACAACTACCGGTACTTGGAATTATAGTCTTAAATTTTGCAGAAGTGAAAACCAAAACTATGGGACTTTCTCTATAGTTAAAATGCTATCTACCGTTATACCATGGTGGAAAGGTAAAACAATGGACAGGACACTTACGCATAAGAGTTTGCTCTATCACAGTTTTGGTTTACTATTCATAAATTACTATTTAAAAAAAATACTATTTAACGATAAGAATGTAATTCTGAACCATACACAATACCAAATATTTGGCATTCATCAATATATGAAAAATGGACATAGAGCAGTGTTGGTGAACCTTTTCGGCACCGAGTGCCGAAACGGGAGCGCACGCGTGCATGCCGGAAACCAGAAGAGCAGCCTGCGCGTCGGGAAGATGATCTTCTGGTTTCCGGCGCGCGCATGCGCACCAGACAACTGGTTTTTTCGCACACATGCGCACCAGAAACTGGAAGACCAGGTGGCCAGTGTGCATGCGCGTGCCGGAAACCAGAAGATCATCTTCCTGGTGTGCGCATGCATACCGGGCAGCTGCTCTTCCGGTTTCCGGTGCTCCCGCACGTGAAGACCAGCTGGCCAGCGCATCAGAACTGGGAAGACGGGCGACAGCTCACGTGCCCGGAGAGATGGCTCTGCGTGCCACTTCCGGCACGCATGCCACAGTTATAGAGCAATGGATACAGCGAAAAAGTTAATTCTGCTAAAATGAAAGTAGCGTATCACTGGATTTACAATCTTGGGTTGATGTTCACTCTCAATTTATTGAAAAATGGAGCTAAATAGTATTTACTATGACTGTACTTCCTTCTTTCTTTTTTTTTTTTTGTTTCCTGTCTTTTTCTTCCTTTCTACATATTAAAGAATTAAAAAAGAAGAGAGTAGAACACAAACTGCAGTAAACACATGGAGGGGGAGCTGTAAATGTATCTGAGTCATATCTCAGTAGTGGGTTCTAAAACCCTTTACTACCGGTTCGTGGGCGGAGCCTGCCGCCGCCGCTGCTACCGGCTCTAAGAACCGGGCCGAACCCACCGCTGTCATATCTGTACCTATTCAAAATTAAGTAACATAGAGTTCAATAAGATTTACTTCCAGTTTTCTCTCTTTGGTTATGCTGGTTGGGAGCTGAAACCCAACAAAAAAAATCTACAATATTGGTCCAAAGATAAATTTTTAAAGATTATTTGGAACATTTTTTATTTTATTTTCATATCCAAGAAGGCCTAGTACAATGTGTGTGTATACATTCACATATATAATTTACATATACATATTTTTCACAAAGTTAATACAATAATATTGAGAAGCACCACTATGCTAGAATAGAAGATTTAAACTGAGTAATTATTTAAAATCTTCAACTCAGCAAAGAAAAGTCAGGACCAGCAATTGTAAACAATTATGTTCTAAATACACACAAAGAAGCTCTGAAAAATCATAATTTTGGGATAGTTTTAAAGATGCAAGAGAAGGATATATACTTCTACACATACAAAATTCTTGAGAATTAGCTATGTATGAATGTATGTAATGCAATAAGAGCCAAATTGGTGTGGTGTTTAAGGCATCATAAGAGCAGAGGTGGCGCAGTGGTTAGAGTGCAGCACTGCAGGCTACTTCAGCTGACTGCTAGCTGCAGTTCGGCAGTTCAAGTCTCACCGGCTCAAGGTTGACTCAGCCTTCCATCCTTCCGAGGTGGGTAAAATGAGGACCCAGATTGTTGGGGGGCAATATGCTGACTCTGTAAACCGCTTAGAGAGGGCTGTAAAGCACTATGAAGCGGTATATAAGTGCTATTGCTATTGCTATCAGGTCAGAAACTAGCAATTCCAGTCCTGCCTTAGGCATGAAGCCAACTGAGTGACCTTGGGCCAGTCATTCTCTCTCAGTCCTAGTAGAAAACAATGGCAAACCACTTTTGAAAAACCTTGCCCAGAAAACTGCAGAGACCTGTCCAAGCAGGTCTCTGAATCCACCAGGATTCAACCTAACATAGATTTTGGAGTTCTATTGTGTTTTGGAATCATGTTTTTCATTGTAAACCATTTTGGAATTTATTTAGCGAAAATGAAAAATGGTATATAACATAACCCTCCCCATTTTTAGATATACTTTCAAATTAAATAATATATTGCAATTATTATCCCATGCACTCATCTTCTGGGTCAGTGATTTTATTTATTTATATCCCTGTAGTATTATTTTTATAAATAACTTGAGGTAAACACACACACACAATACTCCAGAGGCCTAGTGTGCCATGAAAAATAGCATGGCATGTCACTGTGAAATGTTCATTATTAGCGTTCTAGGTGTAGGCAAACTTCTGAAATAATGAGCAAGGTTGGATCTGGCCTGTTTGTGGACAGCAGACACCTGAGAGGAACTCAACATAACCCAACCCAACACCTTGGGTTAAAAAAAAAAAGGAAATCAACTTTAAACATAAATGGAAATATTCTCATTTACTGTAACTCTCGCTGATCAAACGGTAGGTACGGCTTTATATAAAGCCTGCCAGACTTCATGATTACAGAATAAATCCTGTTGTAGCAGAAAATCCTCTCTTAGCATAAAACCGGTTTATTGGAGCAAGTGTGTCATCTCTGATATTCTTCCCATGATCCTTAGTGCTTGCCAGAGACTCATACAGTACATCATAATGTATAGAGAGATCTTGGAGACATACAAGTCACGAATACTA
This sequence comes from Thermophis baileyi, assembly GCA_003457575.1. NCBI lineage: Eukaryota > Metazoa > Chordata > Lepidosauria > Squamata > Dipsadidae > Thermophis > Thermophis baileyi. The sequence continues at coordinate 140,638 of QLTV01002115.1, read as the reverse complement.
AATAGCACAATATTAATTGCATCTGCTCATAAGTATGTTCCATGAACTTTAAAGTGACTTAGTTCCCCCCCCCAAAAAAAAAGACACAGTATAAGATTGCAACTTTAGACAGTCCCATTTGTGCCCACCCAGGGTCTCCTGCTTGAGAAGGGGGTTGGACTAGAAGATCTCAAAGGTCCCTTCCAACTCTGTTATTCTGTTCTGTTAAATCAGGCTATAAATGTTTCATAACGCAACTCAAATATCTGACGAAAGTCAAAACAGGCTGTACTTAATTTGTTCCCTTCATCTTGCCTAACCAGGTTTCGATGGGTCTGTGGAACAAAGAAAAACACTGAGTAAATTTAGAATGGGGTTTTGATTGTATCTGTTAAAAACTGGCAGCACACGGTCCTATCATTTTGAGGCTAAAGTAAACAAAGCCTTTTTTTTAATAACCCCCGAAATAGGGTAACTTTAAAAAGAAAAGGTGGAAAAACATTCCAAAATTCTTCAAAGTGTGTCATCCAGAGATCAGGGTTTGCAACAAGGGATTTCACATCAAACTGCCACACTCCTGATCCCTTTATTTATTTATTTTTTAACTTAAAAGGAAAGTATACAGGCACCCCACATCACCTTGCAGAAATGCACTCTCTGAGACCTGAGAGCTGGTTGCTCATTAAAAAAAAAAGCAAGGAAGTTTTTTTGCAATATCAAGATGGATAATTGAACCCACCGACATACCAAGCCCACATTTTAAAAGCGCTCAAGGGGCCATGCTTGGAAATTCATAAAGGGAAACAGCCATAGCATCATGATTCAAGATACGGTCTTCCCAGAGCAATGTCATGACCAGGGAAAATGAGGTTAGCTCTCAAGTTGTGCACTTTTAGAGAATAAATTAAAACAGTCACCCCAACTTTCAGGATGACATTGGCCCATGGACTTTAATATCTGTTGGTATGTACAGGTAGTCCTCGACTTACGACCACAATTGAGCCCAACATTTCTGTTGTTATGTGAGATATTTGTTAAGGGAGTTTTGGCCAGGGGTGAAATTCAGCAGGTTCTGACAGGTTCTGGAGAACCGGTAGCGGAAATTTTGAGTAGTTCGGAGAACCGGCAAATACCACCTCTGGCTGGCCCAGGAGTGGGGTAGGAATGGAGATTTTGCAATATCCTTCCCCCAGGAGTGGGGAGGGAATGGAGATTCTGCAGTATCCTTCCCCTGCCATGCCCAAGCCACGCCCACAGAACCGGTAGGGAAAATTTTTGAATTTCACCCCTGGTTTTGACCCATTTTACGACCTTTCTTGCCACAGTTGTTAAGTGAATCACTGTAGTTGATAAGTTAGTAACACGGTTGTTAAGTGAATCTGGCCCCATTGACTTTGCTTGTCAAAAGATTGCAAAGGGTGACCACATGACCTTTGGTAATGTGGGAACCAGTTGCCAAGCATCTGAATTTTGATCACATGATCATGGGAATGCTACAAAGGTCATAAGTGTGAAAAACGGTTATGTCACTTTTTTCAGTACCGTGGTAACTTTGAACGGTCACTAAATGAACTGTTGTAAGTCAAGGACTATCTGTACTCTGCAGGTCCTTTTTACAACAATGGCCAGAATAACAATACAGCCATGCTGTATTTTGCGTGAGCTTTGCACCAACCAGGGCAAAGAGTATCTCCAACACAGCCCCACTTTTATTGAAGCACATGTTCAAGGGCAACTCAGTCTTGTTCAAGTGACCATAATGTAAGCGTACAGGTAGTCCTCGACTTACGACAGTAATTGGGACCAGAATTTTCATTGCTAAGCAAGGTGGTTGTTAAATGAGTTGTGACCAATTTTACTACCTTTTCTGCCATGGTTGTTAAGCAAATCATTGGAGTTGTTAAGTCAATCATGCAGTTGTTAAGTGAATCCAGCGTCACGAATGGATGTTGCTTGTCAGGAGCCAGCTGGGAAGGTTGCAAATGGCAATCACATCACCCTGGGATGCTGCAACCTTTGTAAATACATGCTGGTTGCCAAGCACTCGAATTTTGATCACGGACTTTGGGGATGCTACAACAGTTTAAGTGCAAGGACTGATTGTAAGTCACTTTTTTTTCAATGCCATTGTATCTTTGAATAGTTGCTAATGGTTATAACTTGAGGACTACCTGTATGAGGTGCCTTCCAGGTTCCTAACAATAACGAGAAAGCATTCTGCCTATGCTCAGAGGGTTGTCATATCTTCTCTCTACTTGTTGCTGAAAGCCAGCAAGGAAAGTTCAGTCCCATCCCAAATATGACTGAACTATGACTAAAATGTCATCCCTCACTTATCTTATCCTTCTGTTACTCCAAATATTTATTTACAAGCATCCTTATCCAATCTCTCATCTTAAAAACACAAAGTACCTCTGCATAAGTGAGTAAACATTTTCAGGAAGATGGAGAATAGGTCCCACTGTTGTTTATTTTCATTCTTTTTCTTTTAAACCGCATTCCTGCATTCTTACCCTTCTCGTCTCAGAAGAAACTTAACTAATGAACCTCCCTCTTCAAAGCTTTTATATCCGAGTGCATTTGGGGAAGAAGGCTAAAGCATCCTCCCCTGCTCCACTCCCATCTACACAAACATATCCCATCGCGAATATATGTCAGATAAACACACCAAGCACAACGCCAGCTGGCGGTTAAAGGAGGTGTGCGTTCACAGCGAAGAAGGTTGTGCACAGAATCCTTCCCCCCCCACCTTAAATCTTTCTGACTCAAAACCTGGCCTTGGCCCCACAGAAATTGCAGCCAGCTGCTGACCACATGGCATCCTCTTCCTCACCCCATGCTCTGAAGTGGGCTGGGTTGCTGGCTGAATCTTCATTCAATCATGGCCAGGTGCCAGCCATCTCCCCCCCCCTCCCCGCCACCCTACCTCAGACACAAGGATGCACACCACTGGGAGGGGGGGGGAAGGACAGCCATTGAACTCTCTAGTGGGGGGGGCACCACAGGTTCCACCCATCCCCTTCTTTCCCCCAAAAGCGGGTGACTCTTCTCCTCACCCCACCCCCACATCGCATCCTCTCTGTGACATTTGCTGACGGGAAGGGGGCGTAGGACCACCCAAATTGTGGACCCCAGAACCCAATAATCATCCCCCAGCCCCATTTTGAGACTCTTCTTGCACCCCTCCATGCCCCCCCTCATCCTCTCCCTCCTTTGTTGCTGGATGCCTCTCTCCCCCACCCTCCGCCATCTCCCTCCCCACCCCCGTAGCTTTGCAACCCGCCCAGCTGCCCCTCCCGCTCTCGGGCTTACCTTCCTTCCTTCCTTCCTTCCTTCCACCCGGCCAGTCCGGACGGAGAACCGGTCTCCAAAAGCTGGGCTTTTCTCCTTTTCCTTTTCCCGGCCTGACTTAGGCCATGGCCCCGAAGCGCCCGGCTCTCTCTTTTAACAGAAAAGACGCCGGCGGCGGCGGCGGCGGCGTTGCTCCGTGGAAGGCGCGCCGGAGCCTGCCACTCCCTTCGGATGCAAAAGGAGCGGCATCCGCCAAAGCAGCCGGAGCCGCGGGCGAGAAGATGCAGGGATGCCGCCAGGAACGAGGATGCTCAGGGTGGGTGGCTTGCTTGCCTCCGTCAGTCCGGCCGAGCTTGGCTTGGCGACGCAGGGAAAGAGAAAGAGGGGAGATCCGGCAGGCACTCGCGGGTCCCGCTTCTGCTTCCCGCTGCTTGCAAAGAGCCCCTCGGCAGAGCCAAGCGACGCTTTGGCCTCCCCGGCGCTTTCAGCTACACACTAAACAGCCTTTGCCTGGAACAAAAGGGGAAGGAGCCGCGCGGGCCCGTAGAGAGGAGAGGAGAAGGGAGGGGAGGGGCAGTTCCAGCTGTTTGCACCGAGCCTCGTTCGCAGAGAGCGTTCTAAAGCTTCGTCTCTCGGGTTCTCAGGCCCCGGCGCTGCAGCGGAAATCAGGCGGGAGGGCGGGAATCCTTCGCCCATTCATTCATGCACACAGACAGAGGGTGTGTTCCCACACAACGGATCAAACCAGGGTAGAATAAAGAGCCATCAAGGGGAAAGGCAAATTGCGCTCTCCCCCCCACTCCCTCCCCTCAACCCCTTTCAAGGGCTTTTAGAATCCCTTTCAAAACTAAAGGTGATCTTTGAAGGTTGTCGAACGATGCGCTTTCCCGGCTGTTTTGAACTGTGAGACGTACGAAAATTTGCTAAAATAAGCCTATATCACAAAGCGACAAATCGGGTGGCAGATTTCATTCACACAACGTATTTGTCTTGATTAGGCTTTTCCGGGGCTGTGCAAAACCCATTTTGTTGATGTACAGTATGGTATGTTATGCAAACCCCAGAAAACGTGCTAATTCAGAAAGCAGCTCAAGTGTGAATCAGGCGTAGTGTGTGTGCCTTAACAAGCTGCAAGCATCATTGTTTTTAATTGCTATCAATTAATTCAAAGATGCATTTGAGGTAAGCTGGCTGTTGTTTGAGCCGGCAGGTGCAGCCATGTCACTATCTTGCAGTGCTGCCTTCCCACTTCCGAGGCTTACTAGCGACCTGCTTGTCTATTGATGTCTCCCATCCAATTACTAACCAGACCTGACTCTGCTTAGCTTGTGCACGCAGAGAAAGTCAGCCAGATGCTGTTACCTTCTGAGACAAAAAAAAAAAAGGTTATAAGAAGGAAAATGATGCACAGCGGCAGTGGAACACAAAAAGAATCTGAAAATAAATAAAAATGACAGCAGGTACCCACATGCTCTGAGCAGGAATAAATATATAATACACAAACTGGTGTACTTAAATAATACATAGAAAAACGTAACAGTAAAAAAAAAGATACCATATTATTGGAGATTCTCCTGATTGGCCATGTTTTATGGAATCATATTGAAATGTATTATTTTCTATATCAAGTTAATTTATTTTATATGTCGTATATATACCAGAGTGTATACTCCAACTACCGTGTTTCCCCGAAAATAAGACAGGGGCTTATATTTTTTTGACCCCCCAAATATGGCCTCGGCCTTATTATCGGGGGGGCTTATTATTTTGGGGGTGCAGTAGGCGGCAAGCGTGGGTCTGCATGTCCCATCGCCGCTGCCTCGCCTCCCCTCCCTGCCGCCACCGCCTCGTGGAGCAGGACTCAGTAAGGCTTGTTGTGCCGTTGCATGCACGAACTGCAGGAGTACCGCGAGGCAGTCCTGCAGGTCGTGCATGCAATGGCACAACAAGCCTTGCAGAGTCCTGCTCCACGAGCTGCCTCGCCTCCCCTCCCTGCCGCCACCGCCTCGTGGAGCAGGACTCAGTAAGGCTTGTTGTGCCGTTGCATGCACGAACTGCAGGACTGCCGCAAACTTCATCATACTGGCACAGCTGGGGTCCTTCTGCCGTTGGTGCATGCAACGGCACAACAGGCCTTGCAGAGTCCT
>QLTV01002115.1:109325-130768 GCA_003457575.1 Thermophis baileyi | reverse complement strand
CTATTCTATTCTATTCTATTCTATTCTATTCTATTCTATTCTATTCTATTCTATTCTATTCTATTTTAGATAGGTGGTCCGGGCCACACAGTGTAATTTGGAAGGGTGGGAGTAGTGATAACTGTTTTTGTAACTGCTGCAAAGAAAATCAGGAATACCTTCCTTAGATATTCTTTTTCTCATGTTATTGTAATAGCATAACAGAATTTTTAAAAGAGTTGCAAGGGACCTTGGAGGTTTTCTAGTTCAACTGCCTGCACAAGCAGGAGACCTTATACATTTCAGACAAATGGCTGTCCAATCTCCTATTAAAAGCTTCCAGTGTTGGAGCATCCACAACTTCTGGAAGCAAGCCAGAAGAACATATCTTTTTTGGCTACAAACTGTGATTCTGCATGAAGGGCTGCTTACTTAGATTCCTTTTTAATAGTTAAAACATACTGGGGCACCCAGAAGAAACTTTACCATACAGCTCTTAGATCTGCTCTTTAACATTTTCCCACTTATATAGATTTTTTCTCATAGAGAATCTCAAAATTATTATGTCAATATGCATAATGAGTTGAAGCCAAAAAAAAGACATAGATGGATAAAACCAAATCATACGAGTCAGAGACCCCCTCAATTTTCTTGCAGTGCAAAACAAATCTTATGTCCAGCAACAACAACATGCAGAACAAAAGAGGTTTGGAAAAGAAAAACAACCAAAGAATAGTGGAAACCCTACTTCAACCTACTCCACCCTGGTGTCCTAAGATATGTTTGGAATATGGCTCTCAGGTATTCCAGATACCTTATGGTACCTCCTGTATCGCCAAGCAAAATGAAAGACAGGTATTAACTAAAGTATAGCCCAGCCTTCTTCAAACTGGTGCCCTTCAAATGTCTTTTATTATAATGGCTGAAAATGATGGGACTCATAGTTCATCATGGCCAGAGGATGCCTGCTTAGTGAAGGCTGGTGCAGGAAAAAAATCTGCAGTTTTCTCCCTATTATTGTAACCCATATGCTGCCATCTACCTTACAGCTGCTTTATCCATCATTTTCGGGTCAAGGTCATCCCTGAAGCAGACAAAGACAGTACAAAGGGAAGCCAGCTCTAACAACTTATTATTCTGACCCAATGAGGCCGCAAATCAGTGACCCAGTTCCAAACGGGTACTGCACAATTCTTGCGACAACAGCTTGAGCGACACCCAAAAAGGACTTTTGTTTGCTGGCTATTTGTCAAGAAGTTTGGCCTTAATGGTTTGCAATCTCAGCTTCTGAAAAGAAACAACTCATTCATCATTTTGAAGGTGGGCTGATAGGAAGGGGGTGAAACTGATTTTCTTTTTGATTGCAAGGACAGAGTAAAAAAAAGGAACAGAATGAACTGAATTCCTTCCAACAGAATCCAACAGAATCATACACTGCAAAATGATTCTGGCCTGGTTCGCTTATTTTTCTAAGCTATAGCTTGCTTAATTTGGTTCATTATATAAGCCACAATTGGCTGGATTGGCAATAATGCTAAACTATAAACCAGGGTTTAGAAACCACAATCACCGGTCATTGAATATACAAAATCAAAAAAAGGCATATGGGTGAAGTGCAGTATGCAAATCCAACCAAAACAGTGTTGGGCTGTTATAGGCAGCTGTTTGAGTTAACCCAGGAGTTGAGAACCAGATTTGGTGCTAAATAATCTAGGACACAGGAACAGAACAGAAATGAATTCAGGAACATCTTATGGCTCACACAAGGTACAAAAGCAACAGAGAGTCATTCTCCTCCTCCTCCTCTTCTATAGAGATTCTATGGTCAACTTGGCGGGACAATTGTAATTCTGTCATTTGTCGCAATAGCAATAGCAATAACAGTCTTATATATCGCTTCACAGTGCTTACCAGCCCTCTCTAAGCGGTTTACAGAGTCAGCATATTGCCCCCAACAATCTGGGTCCTCATTTTACCGACCTCGGAAGGCTGGAAGGCTGAGACAACCTTGAGCCGGTGAGACTCGAACTGCCAAATTGCTGGCAGCCGCCAGTCAGCAGAATTAGCTGCAGTACTGCATTCTAAGCACTGCGCCACCACAGCACAAGGTAGAACATCAACAGGAAGCTCTCCCATTCTCCTTCCTGTGGAGGGGGACCCAATGACCACACCAGGAGGAAAGATTCAGTGCAGCGCCAGTGCACCTCCCTTACAGAAAAACTGCCAATTGCAGTTTTGCAGTTAATCATGTGGGGCTGCTATTCACAGATCTCAACAATTCCCAAGGAGTAAAATTATAGTATTCCCAATTTTCTAAGTCCTTAATAACATGTCAAGTTGCTCAGGACCTCAAAATGTTGCAGCAAGAAGCAATATCCAATCAATCTTAGTTGATCTTGGAAAAAAGCCACGGAGATTTGGATATGATTAGTAAAGAGATAGGATATCACCGCTAAGAACTGGGGGGGGGGAATCTCAGAAAAAGGCTATAACCATAAGCATCTGGAAGAAGTCAGGACAACGTCATACACATCACAATGTCATTACATTAATTACACAAATGATGTAATATGCATCATTCACAACATAACACAAGGGATATGGAGTAGATAATTTGCATCTCTTGTGCAATGACACCATGATGCATATGGTGTTATCTATCCCCTCTTCCTCACCACCACCCCCGTTGCCGGCGCAAACCACTACCTTACTATGGTCATGGAAACCACATGGATGGTTCACATAGTCCCAACATTAACTATTTAGGTAAAGGAGTAAAGGAGGCTATACCTAAACATTTATTTAATAAGAGTTGATTTCTCTTTTTGAAGTAGGAGGCCTCAACAACCCAAGCAATAGCAAGTTTTGGGCAACACTATTGGGCAATGCTTAATGCTCACTTAATGCTCCAGAGCAGCAGCTATTAAATTTATGAACAGGAAAACAAGAGGCATGTGAGCACGGTCCTTTTAGAGAGATAACTTTAGTCCCCTCAAATTCATCAGCTCAATGTCACATTCTCTGTCTCTCTGTGCTTTGCATATTAATCTCCTTAAGGTGATGCTTATGATTTTATGTTTACCACTCTTTGCAAGCAATGAAGTTGCTGTCATGTGTTGCTGCATGTTAAATTATATATATTATTTGTCTTTGCTACTGGGATACCCACAGCCATTCTCACATCTGAATGTAACACAATAGGGTTTACAGAATAAGAGTTGGAAGGGACCTTGGGGGTCTTCTAGATAGAACCCCCTGCTCAAGCAGGAGACCTTGTATTATTCCAGAGAAATGGCTGTCCAATCTCTTCTTAATCTTAATTTTTTTTCTGCAATGCTAACATGTCATTTTCGTCCCATGGCTGACTTGGGCACAAGCCCCATACACACGACCAAATGCTGCTCCTCCCGATCTCCCACTAAGATGAGATGACAAGAAAAAAAAAACCCTCACCGGCTGGATTTCTGCCTGCCGTGCAGCAAGTGAAAGCTTAGACATACAAAATAAGAAACTATTTGTCATAGTCATTTTGGATTAAATCAGAATCCTCCAGATGGGTTCTTATCGTAGAGTCACAGATTCCACGATAAACATCCAGATTCTCAATCCGACTCCTCTGATGGGCACCAGAAGACCAGGACGCTCAGCGACATCAGGACCCAACTAAGGGCAAAAGAAATGACAGTAAGGATGGTGCGAGCGTCAGTTTTCGAAACCCGCATGACTAACCCTGTCTTTGCCCTCAGTCGAAATGGCCCCCCGCGCATTTTTTGACGTAAATAGGGGCGGGGTTTGGAAGCCTTTCGGCGGGAAGCGCTAATGGCGGCACCCGAGACGGGAAAGTCGCTTGAAGGAGAGAAACAAGGCGGGAGCGCTGCTGATGTCGCATCTACTTCTACTTCTCCTGCCGGGAGCGGCCACTATGAACTGCCCTGGTGAGAAACAGAGCCGGGGAGGAAGGGCAGGCCCACCAAAGGATGTTGTTGAGGGTTGCGAAGCCGGGGGAAGTGGGTCCGGACAGTTAGGTTGATGGCGCAGCAATAGGAAGCCGATGTTCTTTTTGTGGGAGCGTTAAGACGGTGACTTTGGGGAGGTAAGTAGCGAGGCATTGCATGTGGGCCGCTTAAGCAGACCTGGGCTGCAAAACTCTGAAGGGCCATTAGGTGGCAGCAGAGTACGAGGGAGTGCTTAAAAGCGTTTTTCCTGCCCTCTAGTGGCCGACCGGGGTTTTCATTGGCATTTCTAGGTTTTTGGAGGGAAATGAAAGCTAGTTTGGTGTAATGTCAAGGCGTTTGGCTAGAAATCAGAAGATATTGGGTTCTAGGTCTCTGTAATCCATGCAAGCCAGCTGGGTGATTCTGGGCCAGTAACTCTCAGCCCATTCACCTTACAGGGTTGTTGTTGTTGGGGGGGAATTTAGGAGGAAGGAGTATTAGGTAAGTTCATAACTTAGAATTACATATTTAAAAGGTGGGATGAAAATATAATGATGAGGATAGATTATTTAAGGGGCATAACACGGATTTGGCAGAGGCACTTGAGAAAGTCACGGTTGGGAGAACTGAAAGACCAGACTTATCATAGACCAAATCTATCAAGGTGGTGATAAAGAGTTGACCCCAACTGGATGGCACATTTTTATGTATAATAAAAAAAATTACATATGTGTGTGTATGTGTATACATACACATATACAGAGAGAGAGAGAGAGGCTTTACAGGAACCTGTAGTCGGGATGGCAGCATTCACATGACCCACCTAATCTGCATACTGTGCTGAAGCCCTTCTCACCTAAGTTAAATTCAGCTACAGTGGACTACATAGAAACAGCCTTACAGTTTTCTTGGCAACTGAAAATTGTTTGCCATAGATTTCTTCTGGGTTGTTGGTTGATTTTTCCAGGCTGCCCTTACTTAATCTCTGCAATTCCCAGATACACTCCCACAAGACCAGTCTACAGGTAGTCATCGACTTACAACAGTTTGTTTAGTGACCGTTCAAAGTTACAACACTGAAAAAAGGGACTTATGACCATTTGTCACACTTACAACCATTGCAGCGTCCCCATCATCACATGATCAAAGTTCAGGCAATTGTCAACTGACTCATATTTATGACCATTGCAGTGTCCCAGGGTCATGTGATCCCCTTTTGCGACCTTCTTACAAGTAAAGTCAATAGGGAAGACAGATTCACTTAACAGTGTTAATAACTTAACAAGTGCAGTGATTCACTTAACAACTGTGGCAAAGATCGTAAAATGGGGCAAAACTCACTTAACAAATGTTTCACTTAACAACAGAAATTTTGGGCTCAATTGCAGTCGTAAGTTGAGGACTACCTGTATTTAGTTTTTTCAAAATTCAACAGTTTGTGTTTGATGCTGCCATAGAACTATCATCTAGCAAGAAGTTTCATTTGTGCAGAATAACAATATTAAATAAGTATGCTGCCCAACTCCCAATGACTCACAGTTGCTGTTATACTAAGTCACAGAAAATCCTGGTCCAGGTTAATACTAATGAAGCTTTGCATGTTAGGCACCAGCAGCTACTAGATTTGGAACAGATCTGTGTTTTCTGAAAATGATTTTTGACTTTGCACAACATGGTCAGCATGTTGTAGGAACCAACTCATCACCACGACATGATGTGGACATAATATGCCATGTGAAATCAGCCACTGTATTTTGTCCTACTCCTCAATTTAGAATTGAACTTATTGTATGAACCCAGGCAATGTGCTGTTTAATACAACTAGATGATGCCAATTGGGGGAAACTATTTTAGTACTTACTAACTTAATTTCTCTTTTTCCTGCTCTCCCCCCCCATACTTGTTTCCAAACTTCATTTTCTGCTTCAGTTCCCCCAGTTTCCCAGCCTCTTTCAACTGCATTTCCTTTCTTTTGCCGTTGGCATAGGGGAGAGTGTTAATGTGTCTTGTCCAACAGGGTTGAAAAATACAGGCCAATGAAGATGTCGGAAATTGTTGGCAATGAAGACACTGTTAGCAGATTAGAGGTATGGAAACCACTATATATTGTAAGAAGAATGCTTCTTTCAATGGCTGTGAAATTTTAAGATGTATTCATAAATGTGGTCTAAGTAGGTCTTGTAACTAGGGGAGTTATTTTCCTGCAATGAACTGGCACCGAAATGAAGGAAAGCTGCATTTCTTTGTTGGCTTTAGAAGATGACAATATCCAAATATCTGCGTGGAATTCTCGGTTGCCTATGGCTACAGCTAATGCTCTAGCGCTCTATGTTGGGCTCACTTCAAACATTGTTTCTAGACCCAGTTTAGGAAGTGTTGTTATTATAAGGGCTCTAAATCGTTTTTGTTCTTGGCACTAAATCACAGAGGGTGAATCATTTGCTGATACTCTCTTTTATGTCTTTTTGTTTACCATGAGACAAGGCCAAAGGGTAAGAAAAAAAAAGTAATAGATGGCTAAAGCAATGGATACAATCCTGTATTTAAATACTTGTCTGAATACCAAAACTGAGGACACTTATCACCATAAGTGACAGCATGTAGCATGGAATTCCTTGTTTGTTACTTGCTCAGTACAGATTGAAGATGATTCTTTAGCACAGATTTCAAACAGAGAAAAGTAAGAGGTTTCTTTTCTTATATTACCACCTGTAAAATCTTATTTCAAATTTAAAAAAGAGAACTTGTTTAGAAGATAGGTATGGAAGACCATTAATGAAGGCAAAAAGTATTGATCAGAAAGTTGCAAGAGATTTTGAAACACTTATATGACTCTATGGACATAACTCTTGAAAATTTGGAATACATACTGTAATTTCCAAGTACGGAAACTTGTATTTCTAATTAACTGTCCTTTTCCCCCTCTTTTTCCTAGGTGTTTGCAAGAGAAGGAAATGTTCCAAATATTATTATTGCTGTAAGTATTGACAAAATAATTTGTTTCCAAGCTAAGTGCCATCTTTAAAAAATTAAGTCACAGGCAGTTAGTGATGAGAATCCCGTTATTTATTCATTCAATTTATATAGCTGCCGATCTCACTTTTACATGACTCTAAGTGGTTTACAATAAAACAAACAAAAACACACAATATAAGAACAAATAAAAATGGAAACACTTAGCAGCTGGGCATAACCTAACCTATCATCCACACAGCTAGGAGGTCGGCTGCAACCTAGGCCAGGGGTCGGCAACCTTAAACACTCAAAGAGCCATTTTGACCCATTTCCCACAGTAAAGAAAACATCGGGAGCCACAAAATCCTTTTGACATCTAAAATGAAGATAACACTGCATATATCATTTTTTACCTTTATGCTATGTATAAAAAAACTATAGTGTGTTGTGTTTATAAAATCAATGACCTGCTACAGAGAAAACACATTTTTATTTCTGCATGCAACAAAAACACTTTGAACTCCGAAAAAAAAGATGGGTCGAAAAGCTCAATAAATCACGTGCCGGCGAGTGTCGCACATTGGCGGTTGTGATGCATATTTTGAGCGACAGGGAGCCGCAGCAGAGGGATGAAAGAGCCACATGCGGCTCCGGAGCCGCAGGTTGCAGACCCCTGACCTAGGCCCAGGGCTAGGTAAGGTAAAAGGCAAGTTTGAAAGACCAGTAAGGACTGGACTAATCTAATCACAAGGGAATGATGTTCCAAAGGGTGGGGGCCACAACAGAAAATGTTCTCCTTGTGTTTCCTATCAGTTGACACTCCCTGTACCTAGAGTATGCACTTCCTGCCAGATAGGACAGCTAGAAACAATTGGGGAGAGACAGTCCCTTAAGTAAATATTAAGTATAAAATACAACAAGTATTAGTACTTACTGTATTTTTTGTGCCAGTAACTCGTGTAATTAGCTCTCATTTATTATACTTTAAATCTGCAAGCTTCTCTAGATTTAAACCTTCAAGGGTGATGATGTTTCAAGAAATAACATCATAATTTCAAAATTCCAAGTTGTCCCTAACAATGGGATGACTAAACCTTTTGGAATCTCTTTATTTTCTTTTTAAGGGCCCACCAGGAACTGGCAAAACCACCAGCATTCTTTGTCTGGCTCGTGCACTCCTGGGCTCTGCATGGAAAGATGCCGTTTTGGAGCTCAATGCATCAAATGACAGGTGAATCAAAGGTTAGAGGGAGAGCTGGGTTTAATTTAAGCAATTTTACTCCATTCTTCAACTGACAAGACCTCTTAAAATAGCTTGCAAAGATCATGCTGCCCCCTCAAGGTTTAATATCGGTGAATAAGTAATAACTGAACATTTTACTTCCAGAGGCATTGATGTCGTCAGGAACAAAATCAAGATGTTCGCGCAACAAAAAGTCACACTTCCAAAAGGCCGGCATAAAATAATTATCTTGGATGAAGCAGACAGGTGAATAGTTTTTTTCCTCACTCCAACAATCACCTATATTGTATAATTATTCATTAACTTCACAGTATTTATTTTATTAAATTTATATGGTGCCTAGCTTCCTGTCCAGAGCGACTCCTTAAGCAACTATTTAAATACTTGCAAGAGCTCTACTTCTCCATTGTGTACTTCTCAGTTGCGTTATTTGTCTGCATATTGGTGGGATCACCCTGTCCCAGATCATTTCTTACTAAAACAGAAGGCAGGGTAGTTTCCAGCAAAGGAAACCTCCTCCTATCCCTTCCATTTCGCAAAAGCTGGCAAACTTTTAAAGCCTGGGCATTATGTTACCAATTTGAAATTAATTTAAAAGAAATATGTTGCCGAAAAGCACCCCATTTTGTTAGTGAAATTTGGCAGATAAACATAAGAACTGAAGAAGCCAAAGGTCCACTATCCTTGTAGTGAGAGGAAAAGAAATAGTTATCTCTTTAGGCAGTTAAGCTATTGCTACCTTTTAAAAAAAATGTCTCCATGCTTGGTAGAGTGGTTCTGTTTTTCCATGGCACAACTTGTATAAAGCACAAGGTGCATTCCAGAATAACATATGCAGATAGTCCTCGTTTGACTGACCACAGTTGGGATAAGCAGCTGTTTCATTAAGCAAAACTGTGGCTAAGTGAGAAATCATGTGACTGGGACTGTGCTTTCTTTTTCCCCACTCTCTTGCCCTTTGGAGTGCTCACCCTAGAACTGGGATAATTAGCAAGAAGGATATTAATGTTTGTATTTACATTCATTGGAGGGAAGAGACTACAAGAGAGTAATTAGGCACACAATAGGGAATATACCGGGCTGTCTGTATAGCGTGCTTGTGATTCCAACCCCAAGTGCCACTACATTTCTTTCAAAGTGTATTCTCCATTGTGTGCCTTCTTATTCTCTTGTCATCCCTTCCACTCCAATCTCTCTGCTCCCCAAATGGGGAGAGAACAGGTTAGGCCAGTGATGGCACGTACCCACACCCATTCCCTCCCCCCCACGCATGCGCACAACCCCCCGCACTGCCCCCTGCACATGCGCACAACACGCCCCCTGCACATGCGCACAACACGCCCCCTGCGCGTGCGCAAAGGCCTCACTGAAGCCTGGGACAGTGAAAAACGGGCAAACGGGCAAACCGGAAGTTTGGAAAAACGGACTTCCGGTTTGCCCGTGGGGCTTCAGGAAGCTTCCCTGAAGCCTCCGGAGTGCAAAAAACAGCCCAACGGCAAACCGGAAGTGCGTTTTTCCAAACTTCCGGTTTGCCCGTTGGGCCGTTTTTCGCACTCCGGGGCTTCAGGAAGCTTCCCTGAAGCCTCTGGAGGGCAAAACGGCCTTCCCCAAGGCCGAAAATCAGCTGGCCAGCGCGCGCATGTGCGCTGGAACTGACATAGGGCAACGCCTGGCGTGCCCTCTGATATGGCTCTGTGTGCCACCTGTGGCACGCGTGCCATAGGTTCGCCATCACTGGGTTAGGCAAAGACACCATTGTAATGTTGATCACTGTCATAACTTTGGTTGCTGAAGGAGGCAATCAGTAAGCAAGGTCTGCGTGTAACTACGGCCTATGCAATATGGCAAAAATTGTTATTGTATCTTATGCAGCATAAATAAGAAAAATGAATCTGTTTTCTTTAAGGTCAGGCTGAGTGAAACTGTTTACATTAGTAAATAGCATGTCCTGGACAAGGTATATTGCCCAACGATGACAGGCATTTTGGTGAGCTTTACATGGCTTAAATTTATTTTGCCTTTTCTATTATTCCTCCACCAGCATGACAGATGGAGCCCAGCAAGCCTTGAGACGCACTATGGAAATTTATTCTAAAACTACTCGTTTTGCTCTGGCTTGCAATGCTTCTGACAAAATCATAGGTAAGAACCATGGACCACTTGGAAAGGAGGAGTGGGTCTCTCACACTTATTCCTAGATCAGAAATAAATATTTCTATTATCACAATGCAAGCATCAAAGTAAAGATAGAAGCTTAAAGACCTTAAATGTCCTTTTGCTTTATAAGGTTGAAGAGAATTCTTGTAAGGCACAGTCGTTAGGGGCTGATGTAAAAGAGCAGGTGAGAATAACAGAAGTTCTACATTTGAAACTTATCTCTGCAGTGGACTTGCCTCAGAAGTTTATTCTTGGCTCTAACTCATATATGCAGACATTCTAATAACAACCAAGCTTGAAAAGCTGCTGTAAAATTGCAGTTGTAGAATGGTCTTGAACATTTTGAAAACCACTGTGTAAATGCTTTGTGAGATTGGACATGTTCTCACTCACCCATGGCGGCATTGTTTATAATTATTTGGCACATCACTGAGAGGATCATGTGAGGAGCCTCTGTGATAGCCACCTGGAACAAGTGCATTGGCAGGAGACGACCTCACGTGGTTCCCCTTCAAAAACAGTCAGTAGATTGTAGACACTGCTACAGTGATGTGAGATCAACCCCACAGTATGTAAACATTTAATAATATGAAAACTGGACTTGAGCCAAAAGGCGAAATAATCCCAGAATCTCTGAACCAGAGTAAATAAGATGGCTGGTGTGCTACAAACAATGTTTGGAGAGGTCTAATTGACTCATTCAAGCAGTGTGGGATTGCATGTTTTAAAGCTAAGCTAATTAAGAAAAACCTAATTAGCATGATTTTATGCCTCTTTATGTACCATATTTTTCAGAGTAGAAAATGCACTTTCCCCCCCCCCCAAAAGAGGGTGGAAATGTTGGTGCGTCTTATACACTGAATACAGCCATTTTTGGCCTCCCGAAGCCCCGCCCCGCATGAAAATGGGTGCACAGAGGGTTTGGGAGGTCTGCAGTGTGCTCCTGGGGGCTGGAGGAGGGCAAAAACGCCCCCGTTTTTGCAAACAAAATGGGTGAAAACAGCCCGTTTTTCACAAAAATGGGGTGCGCAGAGGGTTTGGGAGGTCTGCAGAGTGCTCCTGGGGGCTGGGGGAGGGCAAAAACTTTTTTTTTCTTACCTCTTCGAAATCTTGGTGCGTCTTATACACCGGTGCGTCTTATAGTCCGAAAAATACGGTAGGTACTGGATCTTGGTCCCATTATTGAGTACATGGTTTCAGTGGGTGGCAGATTTTTTAAATATGAAAGTACTTTAAAAAAATACTTTCAAAGGTAATTGAATCCAATAGGATCCAAGCATTAGAATCACTGGGAGGTCCATCTTGTGGTCCTGTCTGTGGTTCTGGCTTATGGTTTCATGTGGGGCCTTCTAAAGTGGCATCCCAAGTATGAAAAGGAGGAGACGTGACTTTTCCCATACCATCTACTTTTCAATAGTTGCTCAAGATATGCTTTTTTATTGGGGCATTTGTAAGGTAACATCTCTTCCAGGATGGCTGCTTTTTAATGAATTTTGCTCTCTGTTATTTATTTTGTTATTCTGTCAAGGAGCACAGTGGAAAAAAATGGGATTAAATTAAATATAAAAATAGAGTGAACTAATGTCAACAGTACAACAATTAATCAGTGGAAGGACTTGCCTCCCAAAGTTGTGGGTTCTCCAATACTGGAGGTTTTTAAGAAGAGATTGGACAGCCATTTGTTTGAAATGGTATAGGATAAGAGCCGAGGTGGCGCAGTGGTTAGAGTGCAGTACTGCAGCCTACTTCAGCTGACTGCTAGCTGCAGTTCGGCGGTTCAAATCTCACCGGCTCAAGGTTGACTCAGCCTTCCATCCTTCCGAGGTGGGTAAAATGAGGACCCAGATTGTTGGGGGCAATATGCAGACTCTGTAAACCGCTTAGAGAGGGCTGTAAAGCACTGTGAAGCGGTATATAAGTCTAACTGCTATTGCTATTTCCTGCCTGAGCAGGGGGTTGGACCAGTCCAGGGATCGGCAACCTTAAATACGCAAAGAGCCATTTGGACCTGTTTCCCACAGAAAGGAAAACACCGGGAGCCACAAAACCCTTTTGACATCTAAAATGAAGATAACACTGCATATATCATTTTTTACCTTTATGCGATGTATAAAAAAACTATAGTGTGTTGCATTTATGAAATCAATGACCTGCTACAGAGAAAAAACATTTTTATTTCTGCATGCAACAAAAACATTTTGAACTCTGAAAAAAAAGAGGGGTCGAAAAGCTCAATAAATCACGTGCTGGCGGGTGTCGCACATTGGCGGTTGTGACGCATATTTTGAGCGACGGAGCCACAGCAGAGGGTTGAAAGAGCCACATGCGGCTCCGGAGCTGTGGGTTGCAGACCCCTGGACTAGTCACTAGAAAACCTCCAAGGTCCCTTCCAACTCTGTTATTCTGTTAATGTAACTGCTTTACTGTGTTTTATTATAGATTGCTCTATGGATTATTTATTTAATTATAAAACCACCCAACTCCATAAGCCTAACTCTGGGCACCAAACAGCAAATAACAAATTAAGTTAAATGGTATCATAAATAAAGAGTCACTAGGGACAGTGAGATGGGCAGCATATACATTTAATTAAATAAGTAATAAAATGTATCAAAGAAAAAAGTCCCCATAAAACAATACAATATATAAAAACCAAATATATAATACAAAAAGGCAACCGGGCGCATAGCAAAGCAATCACAAGGCAACTCCTACTCAACCAGCCCTTCACGCCTGGTCTTTAAGAAGCTTTCTTTATGCACTGCTATAGATTCCCTTCATAGGAGGAGCAGTGCACAAGTAAAAGTAATACTGGTTTTGAATACCTTTAAGGAATGATGTAGCAGGGGACTCTGACGTAAACAGAGATTTGGGCAGGAGCAATTCCTGGCGACCTGTGGTTTTGGTTTAGTAAGAGAGGGTAGACATCAAAATCCCCTGTGCTTGACTGCAGCTTCAAATTCAAATCTAGAAAGGATGTTGACCATTCTGTCACGGTACACACAGACACGGGTGCAAAAACCCAACTTCCTTTTATGCAAAGCAAAGTACATAGGTCAAATCGAAACTATAGAGACTATATTCCCATAATTGAAAACTATGGGTTCAGTTTCTGGCATTTCCCAACAGGGTTAGGTGTTAGATGAAATTCCTACCTCAAATCCTGGCAGCTGCTACTGGTCACTGTAGACATTTGAAAGATAAATAGACACATGGCTGATGCTGAATATGATTTTCTTCCAGTGTTCCTAAAACAACTGCATTTAATTCCATGCATTAAGTTGCATTCAAACAATTAGGCATGAAAGCCAGCTGGATGACTTTGGGCCAGTCACACTCTTAGCCCAGTTCACCTCATAGGGTTCTTATTGTGGGGGGGGGAAGGAGTACGGATAGTCTTTGACTTACCACCGTTCATTTAGTGACTGTTGGAAGTTACAACTGCACTGAAAAAAGTGATTTATGACTGTTTTTCACACTTACGACCATTCAGATAGTTTGCAACTGTCTCATATTTATGACAGTTGCAGTGTCCTGGGGTCTTGTGATCACCTGTTATAACCTCCTAACAAGCAAGGTCAATGGGGAAGCCAGATTCACTTGACAACTGTGTTCCTAACTTAACAACTGCAGTGATTCCTTAACAACTGTGGCAAGAAAGGTTGTAAAATAGGGTAAAACTCACTTAACAACTGTCTCACTTAGCAGTGGAAATTTTGGACTCAATTGTGGTCATAAGTTGAAGACTACCTGTATTAGGTATGCTTGGCACCTTGCATTATTTGTAAAAATAATAAAGACAATAAATAAATGTAATTTCACCTCTAAATTCACTGCCCTCTAGAACCCATCCAGTCTCGCTGTGCAGTTCTGCGATACACCAAGCTAACAGACGCCCAGATTCTTATGAGGCTAATGAAAATCATCGCGAAGGAGAATGTACAATATACAGATGATGGTCTAGAAGCCGTTATCTTCACAGCCCAGGGAGACATGAGGCAGGTGGGTAGTGTCTTCCTGCAGCTGCTTCTTTAATTCTGTCAGCATCCAAAGTTGAGACATGAATTTGCTATTGGGAAAATTAAATAGCTTTGCTATTTAATTTTATGGTACTTCCCCCTGTTTTTGTTGGGTGAAACTGGGCACTGGAGAAACAGATGGACAGCAAAGACTTGATTCTGCTGGTGACATATAGTGCAGATAAAATATTGATGTTGCAAAAATCATAACTTTAAAAGAAAGTTGCTGATTTGAAAATGTAATTCTCTCTCTCCTCTCTCTCTCTCTCTCTCTCTCTCTCTCTCTCTCTCTCTCTCTCTCTCTCCCTTCCTCCCTCCCTCCCTTCCTCTCTCTCTCTCCCCTCTCTCCCCCACCTCTCTTCCCCCCTCCCTCCCTGTCCAACTTACCCTGTTATTAATGGTTGGATTAACTTGCATTATACTAACTGTGGCAGTTTTTACAGTTGACAATGCAATCTCTTGTGAACACAATATAATTTCATGGGTCAGCTTAAAATCTTTGTGGAAAGTAACACAAGTTTGTATCATGAAGCTGGACCATGGCCGCCCTCCTTGGAGAAAAGAGTTGGCACATTTTCTAACATATACCTGGTCACACACTACAGCTTCTTCACAGAAAAGTTCCAAATTTAATACTTCAATGGGGTTTAAATTTATTAAGACCACTCATTTGGGATAAAATGAATTTTGATGTCATCCCAAAGTGAAAATGAGTTGGCCTCTTCAGATAGAACCAAAGTGGGAGTATTGTCTACCATCCTGATGATTGCAATAGTTTGATTGTAATATTTCCACTAAAATGTTCTTTCAGCACCCTGAATTATTATTATTCAGGTGATGGCTTTTATAAAGTATTAAGTGGCTTCATATTTAGCCTAGTATATGGAAATTGCAATATTCCATTTCCTGGTTTCTTTCCAATGCTGCAGTTTGCCAGCCATTGATTTATGCCCACTGTTGATGCTCAGTTCTTATTGGGAGAGTTTCTTTCCTCTTTTTGAGATTTTTTTTTAAATTACCATATTTTTCAGACTATAAGATGCTCCGAAGTATAAGACGCACCTAGCTTTTGGGGAGGAAAACAAGAAAAAAAAAATCTGCCTCTGCCTCCCAGCAATTTGCCTCCTTGCAGCAAACAGCCTGGTCAGCTTCAGCACAGCCTGATTTAGCATGAGCAGCTGTTTGGCAGTTGGATCGGCCTTCCGGAATACTGCCTATCAGCTGTTCCAGGCTGCAGGGATCGCTGCCGCCCATCAGCGCCAGCGCCGCCCATCACTGCTGCCACCTATTGCCGCCTCCATGCGCTCCATTTTCGGCCTCTGCACGCCCTATTTTCAGCCTCTGCATGTCCCATTTTCGGCCCGTCCCAGGCAGCGGGGATCGCCGCCACCTATCCCCACCACCTGGAACGGGCAGAAAATGGGGCGCGCGGAGGCGTCGATAGGTGGCAGCCTGGAACAGCTGATAGGTGGTATTCCGGGAGGCCGATCCAACCGCCAATCAGCTGCTCGTGCTAAATCAGGCTGTACTGAAGCTGACCAGGCTGTTTGCTGCAAGGAGGCAAATTGCTGGGAGGCAGAGGCCAAAGGATGGGGGCCGACGGGTGGGCAGGGCTTCGGCAACATTCATTCTATAAGACGCACAGACATTTCCACCCACTTTTTTTGGGGGGGGGGAGTGCGTCTTATAGTCCGAAAAATACGGTAACTTCTGCAAACCATGACCCTACCTCTTCTTTGTACAAAAATCATGCCATTTTAGTTACAGCCAGATATTTTTCTTTCCTGATTGAGAAACTATGTAGATCTTTAAAACTTTAATGATAACCTTTTTTTATATAGTAATGATAGTATGTTTTCATTCTTTTAACAGGCACTAAACAACTTGCAATCTACCCATTCCGGATTTGGTTTCATCAATAGCGAGAATGTATTTAAGGTTAATTAAAGTTTTTCTTTAAAACTGCAGATGATGTTACATGGCTGGATAATGAAATCCCGACAAGCAAACAGCCAAGTTCAAAGAGCATCAAGGACTTCATAGTTCTAAGCTACATATATTCTTTTCTTTTGCCCGTCAGAATCAGTAAGCTCTGCAATTTTTTCAGAATTGTAAAGGAGTTTTCGCAAAATGGTGGAAGGGGTGCTACATTGAAGAAAATTACCTTCTAAAATGTATTTTATTGTCTTGTATTTAAAGGTAGCGTGATGATTCTTTTGCATTGGGCATCTCTTGCTTGCTGCCCTTTTTTAACGTCCCCCACCAAAAAACCCTAATATTAAGAATGCCTTCTCCCAAGAAAATCTTTATCCTGCCCATGTGAGTGATATTCCCACTATGGTTCGCTTTTAAGGTCCTGTCACATAGGAAGTTGCTTTATGCCAAATCAGACTCTAGATCAGTGGTTCCCAACCTTTTTTTGGCCATGCCCCACCTGTTGTTGTTGTTGCGAAGTCGTCTTCGACCCATCGTGACCCCATGGACAACGTTCCTCCAGGCCTTCCTGTCCTCTACCATCCCCCAGAGTTCATTTAAGCTCACGCCTACTGCTTCAGTGACTCCATCCAGCCACCTCATTCTCTGTCGTCCCCTTCTTTTGCCCTCAATCGTTCCCAGCATTAGGCTCTTCTCCAGTGAGTCCTTCCTTCTCATTTGGTGGCCAAAGTATTTGAGTTTCATCTTCAGGATCTGGCCTTCTAAAGAGCAGTCAGGGTTGATCTCCTCTAGGACTGACCAGTTTGATCACCTTGCAGTCCAAGGGACTCGCAGGAGTCTTCTCCAGCACCTAAGCACCTAATGCCCACCTAAGCATCTCTCAAATCCTGATCCCCCGTGAAATATAATTCTTACTATTCAAAAAGTGAACTCCTACTCATGCGGAGGAAGCCTAAAAGGCCATTAACTTGGTTTAAACAAGGTTCCAATTGCCCCCATTAAAAATCAAATTGCCCCCCTGTGGGGTGTGGGCCCCACGTTGGGAACCACTGCTCTAGATCCACCTACTTTAATACTGTCTACCCTGTTGGCTTGTTAATTTTTCCCCCAGCCCTTCTTGTAACCAGAATTCTAAACACTCTACCATCTACTTTGATCATTGTTAATGCAAGTAAGCAACCAGTTTCATGGAAGAACTTAGATGTAGATCATGGATTGGGATGTCAATTTCCTGAGGGAAAAAGTGGGTCTGTTTTATACATTTTAAAAATGGTGTGCTCGTTTGAAACAAGCTGAAGAGTCTGTGTTTAAGAGATTGGGTTGTGTTTTACTGAGTTCATATAAAATTATCCTGAACTAGTTCCACTTTAGCAGACTAATAGTTCCCATATCTTTCTAGGTCTTGTAGAACCTGTGCAGCCTTGCATAGTTCAAATAGATTGATCTTTCTTTATGGAGATGGACTATAACTGTTTTCAAAAGCATTGGGGGGGCTTTCAATCTGTTTTCAATAGCATTGGGGGCTTTTGGCTTCATGATGCTTCTGTTTTTGCCATAGGTGTGTGATGAGCCCCATCCTTTGCTGGTGAAGGAGATGATCGGCCATTGTGTCAATGCGAATGTCGATGAAGCTTATAAGGTGGGCACAAGAGGAGTGCATACCTTTTGCCTCTTTTGCTTTCTGGTTTTCTTGCTTTTCGGTCTCAACATAGGACAGGAACTAAGTCTATAAAAGGATCTCTTTCTCACAACCATTTTAAGACCTTGTGGGTTGTTTTACATATTGCCCTAGGCCACGGGTGTCAAACTTGTGGCCCGCGGGCTGGATGCGTCACGCTCTGGCCATACCCACCCCCGTTTTAGCGAAGGAGAAAAAACTCGCGATACGTGTAACGACGTGACGCGAGTTTGACACCCCTGCCCTAGGCCATGGCTTTAGTTATATGTTCTAAAGGCAACAATTGGCTGGGGGTCATGAAAAAAAACATGTCACAAATCTTCCTCTCACAAATCATCTCCTTTTTGAAGTCCATTATCTTTATAATTTAATTGTGATTATATTCCTTCTCGTTTATGTTTGAGCTGTCTTAAAAACAGCGTTTGAGAAATTGGATGTACATCTTTAAAGCTGTTAGACATCAAATGATAATTTTGTTCTTTCTTCAGATTCTTGCTCACTTATGGAAGCTTGGTTACTCACCTGAAGACATCATCGGCAATATTTTCCGAGTCTGTAAAACATTCCAAATGGCAGAATATCTGAAGTTGGAGTTTATTAAGGTTAGGTTTCGTGGGAGTCGCTCGTGTAAGCAGCAGGGTTGGCTGTGCAAGCCAAGTGCCTGAAGAAGGAATCTTCTTAACTTCTGGATCTTTATATAGATCCATTTATAATCCTGTATAAACTTCCTTAAATAGGTGAAAAGGGTACTAGTGAATTCCATTACATCTCGAAGTAAAATTGCACAAAACTTCTCTCCCTTGCTCCACTTGAAGTGATTCCTTCATCCATTTAGGAGCAGAATGATTGACAACTTAAAAGGAATCTTCAGATTTTCAAGAAGCTGCCTCACTCCCCCCACCTCATGCCACGTATTATACATGTGTCCATTGGATATGTTTATTTTGTTTATTTAGTACAATTACTCTGGGTACCCTTACAATTACAATAGGAAAACATTAAAAAAAACAAGTGAAATGATCTAAGTGTCCAGATAAAGTACAATCAATCAATCACCCAGAAGTCCAGAAACACTCAACCCAAAGGTCTGAAAGAACCTTGTGGGAATGGGATGGAGCTAAATGGATCTCTGGAAGATCTCATTCCAGAGGGCAGGAACCATAACAAAGAAGGCAGCTCCTGGGTTTTACTATTTGAGGGAACTTGATGTGCATCAACTCTGCCTGATCTCTGCCAGAAGTGGCAGGAAAGGCATGTTGTGGGTCCCGTTGGCCAAAGAGCTTTGTTTAGTAGGATCCAGGAAGAGAAGCCTTTTCGGCTGTGGCACCCGCCCTGTGGAACATAATGGCCCTCCCCCTAACCGGGACCTTAGATGGGCCCCGACCAACCAGCCTTTAGGAAGGCCATGAAGACATGGCTCTGCCACTTTGCCTCAGGGTCTGGCAGTGATGGAGAGCTCCTACCAAAGGCTGTGCTGAGCTGATGTAGAACTATTTCTGCTGTGAGTCATGCTTTTCTGTTTTAAATGGATTACAGATGAGTTTTATATGCATATTGGTTTTCAACATAGTTTAATTGGAATGCGTTTACCCATTTTAAGCCACTCAGAATTGCTTAGATCAGATGGTTGGTCGTACAAATGGAATAATAAATGAAAAACCTTACCGGATGGGCAGAGTGACCATGGGACATCAGCAGTTCCCCAAATAACCTGATACTGTGTTTTAGAGAAGATAATCATGAAGTCATATGAGTATACTGAGGTATGCCCAAGACTGCCATGTCCCTGCATTCTGGGCCAGCTGCACCTTCCAGGTGAACTTCAAGAAAAGCTCTATGTAAATGCATTGCAATAATCCAACTACGTGACTAGTGCTTGAGTGATGTTAAGAGGGCCTCCTGGCCCAGAGATGGTGTGACCGTTCAAAATTACAACAGCACTGAAAAAAGTGACCTATGACCATTTTTCACACTTAAAACGGTTGCAGCGTCCCCACGATCATGTGATCAAAATTTGGACACTTGGCAACTGGCATGAATTGATGATGGTTGCACTGTCCCAGGGTCACATGATCACCTTCTGTGACCTTCTGACAAGCAAAGTCAGTGAGGAAACCGGATTCACTTAACAACCATGTTACTAACTTAACAATTACAGTGATTCATTTAACAACTGGCAAGAAAGGTAAAATGGGGCAAAACTCAACTGTCTTGCTAAGCAATGGGAACTTTGGGCTCCGTTGCGGTCGTAAGTCAACGACTACCTATATACAACTCTCTCCATCAAATGATGGTGGGAATTCCGAGGATAGTTTTAGGGCAGGACGTAACACTTGTTGCTTTACTCTGGGGTGAGTTTTCTTGTTTGGTTGAGGTATTTCCTCTGTGTGGTTTCCTCTTCCACATCTCAGTTTGCATGTGCATAGCTGCAACATGAAAATATAGCGGTTGTGATTTCATGAATTTATACTGAAATGTATCTTTACAGCAGGAAAAATAGGAAGCTCATTTGAATTTAATATCTTTTTCCCCTCTATGATTAGGAAATCGGTTATACGCACATGAAGATAGTAGAAGGAGTAAATTCGCTCCTACAAATGGCAGGATTGCTAGCCCGCCTCTGTCAGAAGACTGCTGCTCCCACCACAAGCTGAGAGGATGGACGGCAAGTTGGCCAATAAAGAGATTTTGCAAACTGACTAGCTGCTTTGTGCAACCAAAGTATGAGTGCACGGCTTAGCATATATTTGGAGGGTGCGAATACAGTTGTCAAAGCTGCGGTTTCTCTTACGACTTGTGTTTTTTATACCGTAGTTAAATAAAACTTTGTTATAAAAACTATCAACCATAAATTTTATTACACCAATGGTATTGCCCAGGAATATGAATACATTTTTTCCTCTCATACTTTTAAGAATCCGAATAGTCTTCCTTACTTAAATTATTCAAGCCAAGATTATAAAGTAATGCCTCTTTAATAGCACTAGATGGAACTGAAGATTAAAATACATTTGGCACTAAAGTATTTAAGCATTTCAGAGATATTCAGGCAAGAAATTCATTTGGTGAAAACAAGAATATGTAATCTAGGTCTGGTGAATTACTGCTACCGTGTTTCCCCGAAAATAAGACATGTCCCGATAATAAGCCCAACAGGGCTTTTCGGGACATGCGTTGAAATAAGCCACCCCCCGAAAATAAGCCCCCCCATTACTTTCCGGGGGGAAAGGGGGGGGCATGCCGGGAGGCGCTCTTTTTGCTGCGGGCACTTTTTTGGCCGGGAGAGCGAGAGCAAGCGAGAGGCGGGTGCACGCACACCCCACGAGACTGCCTCAGCTCCTCTGGGCTCTGCCTCTGCCAGCGTTTTGAAGCGCTCCTGCCTGCGATGGGGCGGCGGGGCAGGCATCGAGGCTCCCCTTCTCTTCCTCGGAGGCAGGAGCGTGTTTGAAAACGCTGCCATAGGCAGAGCCCAGAGGAGCCGAGGCAGTCCCGCGGGGTGGGCATGCACCCCCCCTCCCTCTCTCTCCCCGCCGAGAGTGCCC
>QLTV01002115.1:80476-98386 GCA_003457575.1 Thermophis baileyi | reverse complement strand
TTATTATTTTATTATTATTATTATTAGAATTTTTTTTCCTTCTGAGCATGCGCAGAAGCCGACTTCCGGCACTGTGCATGCGGTCGCCATCTTTCCCCCCCCCCGCATTTTTTGTTACTGCGCATGCGTGCATGCGCGCCCATAAGGTGCGCCCACGTGGCGCGGGAGGGAGCGAACCAGCAGCAAGGTAAGTTGGAACCCATTCCTGCATTAGAGCAGATCGTCATATCCGAGTTTGTAGTCATATTGGGCAACAGCAGTATGCAATTGAATGGAGCAGATAAGGCTTGATACAGGAAAGGAACATTATCCAAAGAACTTACGTCTATTGCTTTTGATTGTCCCAATCACATTTTGGTATCCATAGGAATCATCATCTAAAAGTGGGGGAAAGCTGAGATTGAAAAAAAGCATCAAAGTAGTAAAGAACCACTGCACGTGGTGGGGCAGTGGTTAGAAAGCAGTATTGCAGGCTAATTCTGCTGACTGCTAACAGTTTGGCAGTTTGATTCTCACCGGCTCAAGGTTGACTCAGCCTTCCATCCTTCCGAGGTCAGTAAAATGACCCAGATTGCTGGGGGCAATATGCTGACTCTGTAAACCGCTTAGAGAGGGCTGTAAAGCACTGTGAAGCGGTATATAAGTCTAAGTGCTACTGCTACTATACAGATGTTTCTCCAAATGCAGCTAAGGAGAACAATCAGGGTTTTACCCACTATGTGCATCCCATGGTGATCTTTGTATGAACATGCTCCTTGAGAGGCAACCCATCGTTCGCATCTTCAGAGAGGAAGAAAGGAAATCTCAGAGAGGAGAGGAGAAAGGGAAGTGTTATACAGAGGAGAAAAAGGTTAGATGTCTTACAAAGGAGAAAAAGTCATGGAAGGAAAAGATATTAGGAGAAGGAAAAAAGAGAGTTGTTAGAAAGAGAAAGGGCATCTCAACACTATCCCTTTTTGACCCCGGCTGCATTGATTCTTGATTCGGACCACCCACCAAGCAATCCTGAAAAGTAATCTACCTCAACTATAAGTGCTTGGAAACTGGATCACCGTATGGTTACCCACTTTAAAACAAAAAATAGTTGATGAAGCAGCCATTTTGTAAAGAGGCAAATCTCTCCACGGCAACTATTATTTTATGAATGCTTATTAGGTGCTCACACAACTCCATATTCCTACGGGAATAGATACCTGCATATGCACACATTATCCATGCCAGATAAAACAGCAATACGGAACATTGTATACAAAATTTATTTACCTCAGCTGAAACTGAGGTTCATTTTCCTGAGCCATTGAACCTGGCAAGACACTCACTCGCACAGTGCAGTGTCAGAAGTATTGCAGTCCTGCCCATGCAGGACATCGCAGATAATCCTCGACTTCCGACCACAATTGGGCCTGGAATTTCTGTCGCTAAGCAATGCAGTTGTAAAGTATGACATCACTTGCTTAGCAATGGCAATCCTGGCACTCCCTGTTGCTACCTGAATCCCACTGGTTGGTAGCCGAGGACCCATTACAAGTTACTCCAGGCTTGGGTCCCTCCCAGCCTGGAGCCTGGGTATGATAAGGGACTACCTCCTCTTGAGTTCCCCCCACCTGCCTATTACTACCCCCTCTCTGCCCACTAGGCTTCCCTGCATCCTGCCTTGCATGGCAGAAAGCAGCCCCTGAGCTCAGTGCAGCATGAAGCCATAGCACCCCAGGAAGCCCTGGCAGCGTGGTGTAATGCCACATGTCCTAGGAAGCCACAGCACAAAGCCGCAATGCCCCAGGAAGCTTCAGGCACTCTGTCTGTGTGCCGCAAAGCTGCCTCAGCCCAGTCCACCCTGCACTCCGAGGCACCTGCTTCCCTTGTCCTTTGCCACCCCTGCTGACCTTCACCATTTTCCTCCCACTGCTTTTTGCTCCTGCTGCGGACCAAACACACACACCTTGGCCCTTTGCCAGGCAGCTGCTAGCTATGTGAGGCCATCTACCCCAAGTCTTGTGAGGAAACCAGCTTATGTGACCTGGGGAAGAAAGCTTCATGGGGTCAGCAGCTACCTTGCAAAGGGTCAAGCTGGCTATATTTGGTCAGCGGAAAGAGCAAAAAGATGACAAGGGTCAGTTAGGGTAGCAGGAGCCGTGGCGGGCAGAAGGCAGAAAAGCATAGATGGGGAGAAGATAGGCGGGGGAGTTGAAGCATTAGAAGTGGCCAAATGCCCAAATTTTTGACCATGTGACCACAGGGATACTGCAGGCCTTGGTTCAGCACCGCCATAACTTTAAACAGTTGCTAAATGAATAGTCGTAAATTGAGGACTATCTATACTTTCCTCCTAGGCCAGGTTTGGTTAACAAAAATTGAAAATAACTTGGTGCGATTGCTACACAGAAAATAGTGGGTACCAATAAAGGAGAATATTTGTAGCTCAGGGTTGAAATGAGGGATCCTTGGTACTCTCTGAGCTTGGTTGTTTCTTGCAGATGTTTCATTACCCAAACTAAGTAACATCATCCTAGTTTGGCATAATGTTACCTAATTTCAGGGGTGTCAAACTCGCAGCCCGCGGGCCAGATGAGTCACACACTGGCCATGCCCACCCCCATTTTAGTGAAGGGGGAAAAGTCGCGATACGTCACGTGAGGACACTGTGACGACGCGAGTTTGACACCCCTGCCTAATTTGGATAATAAAACGTCTGCAAGAAAGGAACCAAGCTCAGAGAGCACCAAAAACCCCTCAGAAATTAGTGGATTATAGGTTATGGGTTACTTAACCTGTCTTGTCCACTTACCACTTGATAGTCCTGTGACTTTTTGCCAATTGTGGTAATGATGTGAAGAGAGGGGTTCACTAGAATGGAAAAGGGGTGAAATCAGAGGGTTGGAAAAAAATGGAATATCAATGAAATATCAATGCCTGTGGTTGATTTCCCATCCTGAATCAGAGCCACCCAAGCCACAAACAGAATCATAAATAATTTGCTCTTTCTCACATATGCGGTATCCTTGTTCAAAGAGTCCCAGATCATATCAAAACTATTTTCTCAACAAGCCTACAAAATAGGTCTAAGATAAAAAGCTGAACAAAAATCACTCAGCCTGAGCTATCAAGTCTGAGTGGGGATTCAAACTGGGACTTCCTCCATCTTCATCAGGTGTAAATAACTCTTAGATCTCCATTCATACACAAGCATGCTCTAACCTGGAAAAAAAAAAAAGCAAAGGCAAATTATAAATTACACCATCTGCCATCTTCTGGATACATCGCAACTGAACCTTTCAACATGTCCAGCCATCACTGCTAACAGAAACTCAGGAACTTACAGCTGCAACATATTCAAAGAGTAGCAGATGACAGAAGGCTGAGTTAAGGTAAGAAAATCAATCTAATTTGAAAGCTGAGAAGCCAATTTTAAAAAAGCTTTGACAGGCAACCCAATAGCTACACAATAGGAGCCAAAGCAAGACTTCATGATACAGGTGCTATTGCCGAGAAATTCTTTTCTACATGTCCTCTCCAGATTGCGGTGCTCCATAGAATCATAAAGTTGGAAGGTGCCATCGAATTAATCAGAGCATCTCAGACAGACGATCGTCTAACTTCTGCTTGAAAACATCCAGTGAAGAGGCACCCACTGCCTCTTTGCATCATTTGTTCTGCAGTCAAAATTGTTCTCTTGGCTTGGAAGGGAGGTTTTTGCACAGCCTTCCCCCAACCTGGTGCCAAATTGAATTAATGAATTCTGGAAGGTGAAGCTGAAACACACACACACACACACACACCAGGGGTGGGTTCCACTTACCTTCCCCACTGGTTCACATTGCGATGTTTTGCACACGCATGCGTGCTCGGCTCGCGCGCGCGCATTCCCTCGTGCAATTTTGCTTCCACACATGCTCAGTAGCTGCAAGCAGCCCGAAACACGGCTGAGGGGCTGATCAGCTGTGTTTCGGGGGAAGGAATAAAGGTCAGTATAACCCCAGGGGAGGGCGGGAGGGCCCTTTTTCAAGCAGCAGAAG
Organism: Thermophis baileyi; assembly: GCA_003457575.1. Lineage (NCBI taxonomy): Eukaryota > Metazoa > Chordata > Lepidosauria > Squamata > Dipsadidae > Thermophis > Thermophis baileyi. The sequence continues at coordinate 94,373 of QLTV01002115.1, read as the reverse complement.
AGGAAAAACCTTCCAAACAGTAAAAAAATTCGCAAAAAATTCACAAAAAAAGATGGCGGCGCCCACGGACCGGCACCGGCCGATCCACTTCAGTGATGTCACCAGCAGGTCGCTACTGGTTCAGGCGATCCGGTCCGAACCGGGAGGACCCCCCCCCACACACACACACACACACACACACACACACACACACACACACACACACACTGTCTGAAAGAATTTGAGAATCAGAAAGCCTAGGTCTGGTTAAATTCAGTGATTCCCTTCCCTAATATTTCTTACAAGAATTCTGAGCAAAGATTTTTGAGGCTCTACGATGAGAATAACCACTCTAACAATACTACAAAACAAAAAGAGGATAGGAAGAAAAAAGACAATAGTGACCTTATTTAGAAATGATTACTCCAAGTTAAGTAGGAATATGATGCAGAGCCTTCCAGATACATTGGATTATGAAATTAGAATTTGCAACCAGCATAACCATTGAGATTTCTAGGAAAGGCTACTCACAAAAGGAAAAACTGAGTTTAGGGGACTTTTGTACTACCTCCCTGTGATTTTGACATTCCCTCACCATTAAATTGTACCTGACCTTAACTTCAAGCTTGTTTTAATATATAGGCTTGTTAATTCTTTAAACAGAGGACTCTATGAAGATGGACCACGGCCTTTGGGAGTGAGGATTACACAATGGTACAGTGGTCACCAGTAAAAAATAAATGTATCTTTATGCTTAAAATGGTAAAGTTTCCAACTGAAGACCCCAAAGATTATATTGATAGAAAACTTACACATAAGTAGAGTCGTCCTCTGTTTCAATCTCTGAAAAGACAGTGTATGGATTAATACCCAGATCAGGTAGATAAGTTGCTTGTGGTGTACAAATTAAATCTCAACATCCAAGTGGCTGAAAATGGATTACAGGTAGTCCTCGATTTACAACAGTTCGTTTAGTGACCGGTTCAAACAGCACTGAAAAATGTGACTTATGATTGTTTTTCAGTGTTTCAACCTTTGTAGCATCCCAATGATCATGTGATCAAAATTCAGATGCTTGGCAACTGACCATTGCTGTGTCCCAGGGTCATGTGATCACCTTTTGCAACCACCTGACAAGCAAAGTCAATGGGGAAGCCAGATTCACTTAACAACCGGGATCCTAACTTATCAACTGCAGTGTTTCACTTAACAACTGTGGCAAGAAAGGTCGTAAATGGGGCAAAACTCACTGAACAAATGTCTCACTTAACAATGGAAATTTTGGCCTCAATTGTGGTTGTAAGTCGAGGATTACCTGTAGTAGATCCACATTTAAGCAAGCCAGGGAGACTTCAGCACCAGACATTTTTTAAAACAATCCATCACCCTGTAAAATATAAGAACTAAAAGCTACATTTAAAATAATCTACAATAGTCCAAACTTCTGCCAGTGCAGAAATCAGTAGAAGAAAATATCTGTAGCTCAAGGGTGAACTGTGAAGTCCTTCTACTCTCTGAGCTTAGTTGTTTACTTGCTTAGTAAATAAGTAAAAATATTTATTTTTGTAGATATTTCATTACCTGAGGAATGATTAAGTAACCTCATCAGTGCTAGGGAGTGTGGAATTTGCTTCCTTATATCGGTAGTTCTCAACTTAACAAGCATTTGTTTAGTGCCTATTTGAAGTTACAACAGCACTGAAAAAAGTGAGTTATGATCGGTCCTCGCATTTACAACCATTGCAGCAGCCCCATGGTCACATGATCAAAAGTTGGGTGCTTGGCAACCCACATGTACTTTTGAATAGTTGCAGCGTCCCTGTGTCATGTGATCACCACTTGTGACCTTCCTAGCTGGTTTCCAACACGCAAAGTCAATGGGGGAAGTCAGATTCGCTTAACAACCTCATGATTGATTGGGACTCACCATAAAAACAATTAAGCAGTAAACAATACCGCAATCAAGGAACTATCAAGGAGAAAACCATGCCACCACTAACACTGGCAAGGTAAGCAGTTGTAAATAAATAAAATAAAATAGTTAATAAATAATGGTGTGGGAGCAAACCAGAGGTGGTATTCAGACGGTTCGCACCGGTTCAGGCGAACCGTTGGTGGAAATTTGGCCAAGATCGCCGAACCGATAGTGATGGCCGCTGGCCACGCCCCCAAACTGGTGCCCCGGTCGCTGCTAGCTCGCCCCACCCGCCATGTTCGTCGCCACCATGTTCTTCACGCACACACATCCCATTGCCTTGCAAGTCCAATGGGATGCGCATGCACGAAGAACATGGCGGTGACAGCACAGCAGCAGCTTTTTCTGCGACCTCTGGTACTTTTCAGCGGCCTTCTTTGCCAGCTGCTTTTCAGCAGCGGCGGCTGGCTGGGGGCCACCGAAAACTCCGGTCAGCTTGCCTTCCGGATTCTGGACCAGCCGCCAAGGAGGGTAAGCAGCCCGAACAAAGAGGCGGCGGTGGTGGTGGAAGTGGGGCTAGGGCCGGGGCCGCTAAAGGAGGGGAAACGGGGGCAACTGGCGAAGGGAGGGCGGGGGTAGATGGGTGGAAATTCCAAAATTTTTCCTACCTTTTCCTGTGGGCTAAAATTTCGCTAACGGTTTGGTGAGTGTGGCTAGGTTGGGGGGTCATGTGACTGAGTGGGCATGGGTGTGAGTGACATCAAGTTGGCCACACCCACTCAGTCACATGCCCCCCCACCTAGCCACACCCACCAAACTGTTAGCAAAATTTTTTGAAACCCACCACTGGAGCAAACCCCACATCATTCACCCTGATGATGTTACCTAAACAGGTAATGAAATGTCTCTAAGCAAACAACCAAGCTCAGAGAACACCAAGGACTCCACAGTTCAGTAATCCATTACAACAGCACCTTCAACCTCTGTTTAAACATCTCCAATAGTCAAAGAAAGTTCATCTCCTCCTGTTGCAGGCTGTTGCATAGATCTTGTTAGGATATTTTCCTGGTACCCAAACTAAATCTATTCTGTAATTTAAACCTATTATTTCCTGAACGAATTGCCTTGTCTTCTACATGACAGCCCTTCAGATACTTGATAAGTAATGCCATATCTCCCCACAGATTTCTCCTTCAGCTAAAAATATCTAACAACTCCAAACATTCCTCATAAAGTTTTCCTTTCAGAATTAACAGCAATATGTATTACTATGGCAGAGAATCTATGATATATTGCAATAATATCTTTGTATTATTTATATTACGGCATTGCAGTGAATTCATTGGTGAACCAATGACTGCTGATAAGTATAAAAGATAAGAGATTTTTTTTTCCGACTTAGTTTGTAATTTTAATTTTTATAGGGTTTTTTTTAATTAAATATTGTTTTGTTACAAAAAAAAAGTTTTGATTTCAGATACTTTATCATCTGCGTTGCTTTGTTCTAGACGGGTTCCAGTTTGTCATTGTCCTTTCTAAAATGCAGTACTCAGAGCCGGATATAATATTCTAGGTACAAAACAAAGAGGAATGATGGTTTTCTGGTAAGGAAGAATTGCTAGAATTCACCTAGAAGGCTTTGGGAGAAATGTAGGATGTTGGACACAAGTGATACTTTGCCTTCATGATGTGCCCAAGTTAAACAATAGAAGTAGAAAGATGTCTCAAGCAAATGCTCAGCAATGCTGGGCTCCTATGTGAGAACTTATTTCTAGAAATGGTACTTAAGTGACTACTCAGTCATTCTTGGTTTGTTTGGCCAGAAGTTGGACACTTACCTGTTGTGATGTTTTGAAATCTGGACTTGCTGCAGGTTTCTGAAAAATGACAACTAGAGACCATTAATTATCTGTGAATGGGGGTAAGTCTTTCTCCTCCCCAATGCCTTCTCCTCTCCACTCCCTACAGCTGAAAGGGGCTGGCAAAATGATCTCTCTCTCTCTTTTTTTTTAAAGTCATGTACCACCTTATAACCCAGAGAGCTCATCAGATTCCTGATAGCATCATGAAAAATGTAACGGAGGCTGAATCCAAAATTTATTTGCTAGAGTGACAAATTGATCCTGTAAACCTATAGCAGAAGTTTCTACCCTTTACTACTTAATCTTTGAAATATTGCTGTCGGGCTCCAAGAACCAAGAAAAACACATAGCAATAGCAATAGCACTTAGACTTATATACCGCTTCACAATGCTTTACAGCCCCTAAGCGGTTTACAGAGTCAGCATATTGCCCCCAACAATCAGGGTCCTCATTTTACCGACCTCGGAAGGATGGAAGGCTGAGTCAACCTTGAGCCGGTGAGAATTGAACTGCCGAATTGTTGGCAGGCAGCAGAATTAGTCTGTAGAACTGCATTCTAACCACTGTGCCATCACGGCTCATAGAATTACTTCTAAGCAGTTTCCTCACCCATAGAGAGAAATCTTGCCAAACTAAAACAACTACTTGCATCATTAAAGATATACTGTGAGAATTTCTAGGAAGGAGCTGTTTTAACTTCTTTCTCCCAATCAGAGTATCTAAACTTCTCTGTCTCTTGGCCAGGGGTGAAATTCAAAAATTTTCCCTACTAGTTCTGTGGGCGTGGCTTGGTGGGCGTGGCAGGGGAAAGATACTGCAAAATCTCCATTCCCACCCCACTCCAGGGGCAGGATATTGCAAAATCTCCATTCCCACCCCACCCTGTGGCCAGCCAGAGGTGGTATTTGCCGGTTCTCCGAACTACTCAAAATTTCCGCTACCGGTTCTCCAGAACCTGTCAGAACCTGCTGAATTTCACCCCTGCTCTTGGCCCTTCCCTCCTGGGAATCCAGACTACTTTCCACCACATTTGCAAAGGCAATTTTCCTAGGGAGATACTTCTGATAGTAATTCCTTCTTTGATAATAAAAATAATGGCAGTGGAAGATCTGCTTTATATGTGAGTGATGGAAAAGTTCCTTTTCTCCTGGAACAAAGTAAAGATGGGATCCCAAATCTGGGATCTACAAACTATAATTGGCACTGCTTGATGCTATTTTGCTTTTTTTTTCTATCTGATTTTCAACATTTTTATGTGTATAAATGGGTTTGTATGTGGGTGTATGTGTGTATTATTTATACTCTACTGCAATCAATTAGACCCTTGGCAGCTGTATGTATGTATAAATATATAATTAGGGGAAGCTGGCATGTTGCAAAAAATTGTTTGCCTCAGAATTCATGCAACTAAAATAAAAACCAGTTAGAACTTCAATTTCACTATCCCAGCCATGAACTTGATTTTTTTTTTAACCATACCCTGCCACCTTTGATGTTTATTCATCAGAATGCTTCCAGGTCATAAATGGAAAGAAGAAGAAAAAGGCTGATTTTTTTTTAATGTGCTTTGTTGGCGTGCCCAGAGGAAAAAGGGAAAGGAAAGATAGAAAAAAATGGCAGTACAGAGGTAAGGTAGGGAGAAATGAACGATAATAGTAGAAGCAGTGAGACTTTGATAGCTCCAAAGTCCATGGCTCAACCATTAGCATCTGGGGAAAAAATCACAATGACATCAGGTGCATCATGAATTTATGCAAATGATGCCAATTATGTAATTTGCAGCATGTGTGATGATGCTTACTCCTACTGCTTCTTCCATCTATGATATCCATGGACTCAGCAGTTCCAATTTTGTCTTTTGTAAAATAAATATTTTTCGTACAAAATATAGCAAGAATGCAGACCTTATCCAATTTTTGGACTTCAGCAATAGCAATAGCCCTTAGACTTATATACTACTTCATAGGCTTTTACAGCCCTCTCTAAGCGGTTTACAGAGTCAACATATCACCCCCAACAATCTGGGTCCTCATTTTACCCACCTCGGAAGGATGGAAGGCTGAGTCAACCCTGAGCTGGTCAGGATCGAACTGCTGGCAGTGAGCAGTGAATTAGCCTGTAGTACTGCATTCTAACCACTTCGCCACCACAGCTCCCTTAATCAAGAAATGGTCAGCACTATACTTACCAAGGTCATTAAAGCTGGAGAGTTTTCTGCTTTTGCTAAAAAGAAGGATAGATTTAGAAGTGAAACCATGACTGTTGCTCAACAGAAGTTTAAAAAAAAAAAGCAATAGGCAAGATCTGCCAAACTTTATCTAGAGACTTATCGGGAGGTAAAGAACCATCCCTTGATCCAACTGTTTGGGGGTCGAGGTGATAGAATGGCAGTTATAGAGGACCCTGAATGAAGCACTTATTCAAGATCCCTTTCAATCTGGGTTCAGATCAGGGTATAATTTAGTTTACTTTATTGTCATTGCACCTCATACAACGAAATTAAATGCCATCTTCAGTGTACATTATAACTATAAAAATAAAACACAAACACACATCCTTCACATTCTATACAATTGAATTGAAAACCCCTGATATTGCATTAATATTGCACTATACAGTAGAATTCAATATACCATAGTTACTGCTCTGGGATAGAAGCTGTTTTTCAGCCTATTTGTCCTTGTTTTTATTGTCCTGTACCATCTGCCAGATGGTAATAGTTCAAAAAAAAGGGTGCCCAGGATGAGATGGATCTTTAAGAATGTTTTGAACTTTCTTAAGGCTGCGGGAGCTATAAAGCTCTTCCAAAGTGGGGAGAAGGCAACCAATGATCCTCTGGGCAATGACATTAACCCTCTGGAGCACTGTCCTATCTGCCACTGTGCAATTGGCAAACCATACACAGGTGCAATAAGTTAAAATACTCTCTATGGTGCAGCGGTAGAAGGCCACCAGCAGTTTTTCATTCAGTTGTTGTTTCCTGAGAAGTCTCAGGTAGTATCTCAGCTGGGCCCTTTTGACCAGTGCCGCAATGAGCCGAGGTGGCGCAGTGGTTAGAGTGCAGCACTGCAGGCTACTTCAGCTGACTGCTAGCTGCAGTTCGGCGGTTCAAATCTCACCGGCTCAAGGTTGACTCAGCCTTCCATCCTTCTGAGGTGGGTAAAATGAGGACCCAGATTGTTGGGGGCAATATGCTAACTCTGTAAACTGCTTAGAGAGGGCTGTAAAGCACTATGAAGCGGTATATAAGTCTAAGTGCTATTGCTATTGATGTGAGCGCCCCAGGTCAGGTCCTCTTTTATGATACCGTAACACCCAGAAACTTAAAACTGGCCACTTGCTCCACTCGGTCTCCATTGATAAGCAAAGGCTGGATGTCTGATCTATTCCTTCTATAGTCCACTATAAGCTCCTTGGTCTTATTGGTGTTAAGGACAAAGTTATAAGAAGGAAAATACATTGATCACTCTTATAGATGACCCAGTCAAGAGAAGGAGCACATTCTTTCTGGTTCTATTGGATCTCATTTGCATCCAGTATCTCTGTGAGGGTTGGATTTTCTGTCTTTGGTTGCTCCTACACCAAAAAAAGGAAAATGTAGCCCAGCTGCTAGAAATAACCCTACCTCTGTTTTGGCATTTTATTTCTATCTTGGTCTAATACAGTATAAAAAAGAAACAAAAAGAATCACATATTTGACTGATACTCTTTGGAAATCCTGAGCTGAGGTAGCGCAGTGGTTAGAGTACAGCACTGCAGGCTACTTCAGCTGACTGCTAGCTGCAGTTCGGCGGTTCATATCTCACCGGCTCAAGGTTGACTCAGCCTTCCATCCTTCTGAGGTGGGTAAAATGAGGACCCAGATTGTTGGGGGCAATATGCTAACTCTGTAAACCGCTTAGAGAGGGCTGTAAAGCACTATGAAGCGGTATATAAGTCTAAGTGCTATTGCTATTGCTATTGCTAAATCCAAGGTCCAGCCAGGAACCTAGCAATTATCCCAATAACATCTTAAGATATACTGTAACATAGACCCAGCAAGGATGATTTTTAATTTTTTTTGCAAATTCACAGTTGTTATAGCCAAAATATCATTATTGTAAAAAATTCACGTGTTTTTCCCCTTAGGGCAGCCATAACTATAATAATGACTTTGTAAAATCTTTTCCATAATCTGTCTATTTTGATTTCAATATTTTATTATTTTTTTCCAATTCAGTTTTCTTGATTCTGCTCTCACTGAGAATTATTATTATTTGCTAACTACTCTGGATGTTTAACCAAGAAGGAGGGCCCTCACCTCCCAAAATAATCAAGCCCCTTCTCCCCAAATTTGGACCCTACAATTATATTGGATGAACTGCAGAATATTTGACTTCTGTAAATTTGAGGTCACTAAAATATTCCACGGCCATTGTGCAAGCTACCTTTGTTTTGGCGTATGGTATGTCTCTTTCATCTGTGACTGTTTTGACACGGAACCTGAGAAAAGAAATATTTTTGTAAATATTTTTAGAGTAAGCAGATTTCAAATTCCAACTGTTCAGCTTCTACTATAAGAGAAATGAGGCAAATTATAATCCAAAAAGATTGGTTCACTTAAGTACAGTTTTAATATTGCTCACTTCAGTACAGTATCGGTCTGGGTACATGCTTGATGCAGAGTTGAGTCATATCTGTAACGCAGGGGTGTCAAACTTGATTTCATTGAGGGCCACATCAGGGTTGTGTTTGACCTTGGGGGGCCAGGGTAGGCATGGCTGGGGTGGGCATGGCCAGCTTGACATCACTCGTGTCGGGGGCACCTGTGATGGCCAAGTGCTAAGGCAGGACTTCCCTCAAACCCTCCCTCCGTCTCATTATATCCTTCCTTCCTTCCTTCCTTCCTTCCTTCCTTCCTTCCTTCCTTCCTCCCTTCCTTCCTTCCTTCCCTCCCTCCCTCCCTCCCTCCCTTCCTTCCCATCTTTTCTTCTTTTTCCTTCCTTGCTTTCTTCCCATCCTCCCATCTTTTTCTTTGTCCTTCCTCTTTCCCCTTCTCATTTCCTGTCCCTTCTTGGATGCTCAAATGCAAAAAGAGAAACATTTCTCCTTTTGTTTTGTTTTTAGCTTGTTTTGCTAGCTCTCTTCCAGTGAAAATGGAGCCCGTTTCCACTGGCAGAGTGCTGCAGGAGGCCGTCACAACCAAAAATGGGGACCGGGGGGGGCTGTATGTGGCCCCCTGGGCTCTGTTTCTACTGGCAGAGGGTTGCAGGAGGCCGTCACAACCAAAAACAGGGACCGGGGGGGGGGGCTGTATGTGGCCCCCTGGGCTCTGTTTCTACTGGCAGAGGGTTGCAGGAGGCCGTCGTGGCCAAAAACGGGGTCTGTTTTCACTGGCAGAGGCACCGTGGGCCGGTCCTTCCCTGTTTCCAGGGCAGCCCCGTAGGCCAGTTTTAAGCACCCCGTGGGCCAGATCCAGCCTTGAGTTTGACACCCCTGCTGTAACAGATACAAATCTTCCTTCCTTCCACCAAGATCCAGTCTGCATACTATGTGTCTTTCTCAGTCTCTGGTTTGATCCAGCAGATCCCTAATACAGAGAGAGATCAAAGATTCATGGAATTCCAGCTGGTTCTTTCTGCTTGTAACTGGTCCCTCGGATCAGACCCTCACTGTTATTTCTGGACCTGACCTCCACCGATGGCTGGTGTGTGCATTACTTTCTGGCCACAACTCCATTTTCTACTTGACCACAAAGCTGCTTCTGCTGTTTGCAAAATAAAACTGCAGCTGAGAGAATACTTGCTCACCTCCTCTAAGTTGGGGCGGAGGAGAGAGAGAATCAATAGGCACTTACTTAAATAGGGAGGTTCACAGTCCTGTTGGTTTTCACACCTGGGGGGAAAAAAATCAGGGAAAATATTTTTAGTGTCCTGGAATCAAAAAAAGTATGAATGTCTTAATAAACAATGAATTTAGCAATCCTATTTTTGTGAGGTTGCCTATAAAGAGAAACTGGGAGGACGACATCCTATTGAATCCTACGTCGTGAAGATCTGATCGTTCCTAGCAATGAATTGAACATTTATTGTCTCTTACAGGTTTAGCAACTGCCTCTTTTAGTGTCCGTTCACAGTTCCAGGGTTTCTCATGTCCCCCAGAATAAGTTTATTATTTCATGGCTAAGACAAAACTGAAGAGGGATTAACTTGCAGTGCAGCAGAAATGCCAAGGAAGATTCTGTTCAAAATGCCATGGGAATGATGAAAACAGAAATTGTAAGATAAAAAAAGAGTTGTGGTTTTCAGCTGCACACAAGGGCTGTTGATGTTTACCACTTATATTTTCCAGTGGAGGAGTCCCAGGTTGGAGCCAACTCTTTGGATCAGTGTCTATGGAGATTCTTAGTCATCCAGGTCATGGATGTCTCAAAGGTGCTTTTTCAAAAGGCAGCTGGACTTCCTTTGTTTTTCCTTCTTTTACTTCACATACACTTCTCAGAACTGAAGAAGCTTCTTGGATGAGAAACAAAATGTATTCAAGAAAAAACAAAGGAAGTCCAGCTGGGTAGGCATGGCTCGGTGGTCATGTGACCATGTGGGCGTGGCCAACTCAACATCACTCACGTCGATGGGCGCTTCGCCTTAGCTGTTACAATGTAATAAGGGTTAACCAGAGAGGCAGTTTCTGTAAGCAGGGCAATAAAGATTAGGCTAGAAACACCACCAGAATGTTTCCTTCCTGCCTTCCTTACAGGATTAGCTCTGTAAAGTGGGAAAAAACAAAATAAGTTTTCTTCCAACAACCGGTTTTCCGAACTGCTTAGAAAGTTAACAACCAGTTCTCCTGAATAGGTGTGAACTGGCTGAATCCCATCACTGGTTCTAACAAGAAAACAGATGGGACAATTGATGCTGGAGGGAGGACAGATTAGAAAGACTAATGCGACATAAGCAGGAAAACTGCATTTGGGGCAGACCACTCCTCTTTGCCATACCCTCTTTTCCCCTTCCCTCCTCACTTGGAAGTGTTTGAAATTAGATTGAGGTGCTATACGTTGCTCACCTCCAGTTCAGAGAAAGCAGCCTTAAATCAGACCAGGGGTTTTTTTTTTATTCCTATAGGTCAAATACTCATACTGTGGCTCTCCATGGCTTTAGAGTCTTTTTAATCTTCTAACTGTAGTTGTAAAATTTGACCTCCTGCACTTGGGTCATACACTACCAGCAAGAGATTTAGAATAATGGAGTTCAATTCAATATTTATCTGTTATGTATTATTTTATTCTAGAATTTTTAATTGGATATTCACTGAGGGTTTTTATTTGTTCTGGTCTATGACTCAGTGGTGGGTTTCAAAAAATTTCGCTAGCGGTTCGGTGTGCGTGGCTAGGTGGGGGGGCCATGTGACTGAGTGGGCATGGCCAACTTGACGTCACTCACGCCCACTCAGTCACATGACCCCCCCCACCTAGCTACGTCCACAGGAAAAGGTAGGAAAATTTTTGGAATTTCCACCTATCTCCCCCCTCCCTTCGCCAGTCACCCCCGTTTCCCCTCCTTTAGCGGCCCTGGCCCTAGCCCCACTTCCTCCCCCACCACCACCTCTTTGTTTGGGCTGCTTACCTTCCACAGTGGCTGGTCCATAGTCTGGAAGGCAAGCTGGCCGGAGTTTTCAGTGGCCCCCAGCCAGCTGCCGCTGCTGGAAAGCAGCTGGCAAAGAAGCCACAGGCTGCCGAAAAGTACTGGAGGTCGCGGAAATGCTGCTGCCATTGCCATGTTCTTCGCGCATGCGCATCCCATTGCCTTGCAAGTCCAATGGGATGCGGTGCGCGTGCGCGAAGAACATGGCGGCAACGGCAGCAGCATTTCCGCGACCTCCGGTACTTTTCAGCGAGCGAGTGGTGACCGGGAACCGGTTCGGGGGCATGGCCAGCCGGCCATCGCTACCGTTTCGGCAACTTTGGCCAAATTTCCACCAACAGTTCGCACAAACCGGTGCGAACTGGCTGAATATCACCTCTGCTATGACTGTAATAAACTGAATTGAATAATGGAGTTCTTAGTGCTCTTTGAGCTTGTTTGATTGAAAACATCTCGGTACTCAACTAGGTAATATCATCAGTGTGAGTGTGGTATTTGTTCCCTATTTATATCCAGTATTTTGCCCTGCCATTTTGATGAGAGTATGGTTTCCTCCTTGATGGTTCATTGATCGTCTTGTTTTCAGCCTGTTTGTCTGGTATTGATCTCCGCTTATCCAAGTGTTGGCTGCTGAAGGAGAGATGTTCTAATCTTTTTGCTTCCTTCCTAATTTTTTTGTCTCTTTTGAATGGTGTGTAAATGTGGGTTTTTTCTGCGTGATAGCTGATTTGTCTGAATGCCAAACCTCCAGGAGTTCTCCAGTACAGCTAGTCCTCAACTTACAATCACAATTTATGTTGCTAAGCAAGACAGTTGTTAAATTAGTTTTATCCCACTTTATAACCTTTCTTACCACTGCAGTTGTTAAATGAGCAACATAACTGTTAAGTGGATCTGGCTTCCCCATAGACTTTGCTTGTCAGAAGGTGTTCACATGATCCTTGGACACTGCAACTCTCATAAATACATGCCAGTTGCCAAGCGTCCAAATTTTGATCACCTGACCATGGGATGTTGCAACAGTCATAAGTGGAAAAACAGTCATAAGCTACTTTTTTTCAATACCGTTGTAACTTTGAATGGTGACTAAGTGAATGGATATAAGTTGAGGACCTGTACTTTTGGATCTGGCTACGTTTAAGACGCCAATAGTTTCCCAGTTGAACCTCTGGTTGAGTCTGTCCATACGTTGTGAGATGAAGGAGTTGTTGTCATGTCTTCTGATGGCTAGTTGGTCTTCATGGAAGTGCTTTGTACTGGTTGTTTTTTTATTGGTCTCTTAAAGTGTTGAGCACCCCCAAAGCTTTAACTTCATCTCATTCCATTGGGACTGCAATCCAGGAAAGACACGGAAAATAATCCCTACTTACTGAGTTCTCTGGTTGTCCACATTTGCCTTCTCCTGTTTACTCCCTGAAAATGGAGAAGAAACAAAAACAGTTTTAAGAGCTAAAATGTAATTATAAGGAAAAAAAAGGAGCAATAACCACTAAAGAAGTAATAGGGGGGAAATGAAAAAGGAAAACCAATTCAATTCAAGTATATTTGCAGAGTTGGGAGCTGGAGAAGATCATCACACCATTTTACAGATGGGTGAAATGTCGCTGGAACATCCGTGCTTTTGTAACACGGCTTAGTGAACATATGCACAGAAATTTGAATTCTTACCTACTGCTTTGTCTTTATAAGAGATTACTGTGATCTGTACTATGCATTAGAGATTGGTTGCAATTTATTATCCCTATGAACAAATATATGGGCAGTGCGGTGGCTCAGCAGTTAAGACACTGGGCTTGTCAGCTGGAAAGCCAGCAGCCGATGTTCGAGACCTGAGCTCCATGTGATAGGGTGAGCTCCCATCCTCACTCCCAGCTCCTGCCAATCTAGCAGTTTGAAAGCATGCAAATACAAATAGATAAATAGGTAACACTACGGCAGGAAGTTAACAGTGCTCCATGATGTCATGTTAGCCACATGATTGCAGAAATGTCATTGGACAGCACTGGCTCAATGGCCTTGAAACTGAGATGAGCAGCGTCCCCTATAGTTGGCAATGACTAGCGGAGTAAAATCCACAGGGACTCCTTTATTTTACTTTTATGAACAAATACATTTATTTATTTATTTATTTATTTATTTTATAAAATTTATATGCCGCCCAACTCCCGAAGGACTCTGGGCGGCTTACATCATAAAAAAATAAAACATATAAAAACAATTTAAAAAAGAAAGGGGAAAAAAAACCCAACTATATTTAAAATAAAACATTCACACAACCATGCATGGGCCAATCAGAACAACTATTGGCCCCAGGCCTGCCGGAAAAGCCAGGTCTTAAGGGCTTTACGGAAGGCCAGTAAGGTGGGGGTAGTACGGATCTCGGGGGGTAGTTGGTGCCACAGAGTCGGAGAGGCTACAGAGAAGGCCCTCCCCCGCGGGCCCGCCCGCCGGCACTGCTTAGCTGAGGGGACCTGGAGGAGCCCAACCGTGTGGGATCTTACCGGTCACCGGGAGCTAT
>QLTV01002115.1:54801-79752 GCA_003457575.1 Thermophis baileyi | reverse complement strand
TCTCAACAACCTTCCCCACAAAGGGAAGGTTGGAGACTGGACGAAAGTTTTTTAAATCTGCTGGATCCAGGGATGGCTTCTTGAGGAGGGGCCTCACCACCGCAACCTTCAAAGGTTGTGGGACGGACACATCTCTCAAGGAGGCGTTGATTACAGCCTGGAGCCAGCCTCGTGTCACCTCCCTGCTGGCTGAGACCAGCCAGGAGGGGCACGGGTCCAATAAACAAGTGGAGGAGCTCATCGCTCCAATAGCCTTGTCCACTTCCTCAGGAGTCACAGGCTCAAACTCCTCCCACAAAATTGGATTAAGACCTGCCCCTGTCATCTCAGCTTGACTTGCCCAATCAGAGTCCAGGTCCATCCGAATCTGAGCGACTTTATCCGCCAAATACTGTACAAATTCCTCAGCTCTCCCCTGCAAAGGTTCCTCCATGGCATACATGGCATTTCAGGCACCGAATTATGTTTAATCTGGGTTTCAGATCTCAGCTAATCAAAGTAAGGGATTAAGACCTTACCAGTCTGTTGACATTTCATGCACATGCTGATAAGGGCCCCCAGAATCATCAAGGAGAAGGCACCCCAAATCAGCTCCACTTGGCCCATAGCTTGGTTTTACCGCAGTTCCAGCCTTAAAAAGACAAAGGTAACATAGATGAGACAAGGAAAGTGAGGAACACAATCTTCAACCACTTTGTAGTACAGGAGCCTTACTTCAAAAATAGGGGAAGAATCAGTAGATATGGTGAGGGGGTAACTCTAACTCTTTCCTTATATGCTTATTACTAGATTTATATCTTGTCTTTCCTCTGGAGCTCAACAGGTTATACATAGAATATCCTTCCCCCAGGTCCCTTCCAGATGCAATTCAAGTGCTAGTTGTCATCTTTAATGCCATGCATAGATGTTCAGAGGTGGGTTCCTCCCGGTTTGGACCGGTTCGCCCGAACCGGTAGCGACCCGCTGGTGACGTCAGAGTGATGTCACGGATCTGGTTCAGTTGGTGCCGGTCCATGGGCGCCATCTTTTTTTTGGAATTTATTTTTTTTGGAAAAAAATTTTTGGGGGAATTTCTTTTTCTTCTGCACATGCGCAGAAGCCGAGTTTCCGGCACTGCGCATGCGTCGCCATCTTGTTTTTGGCTTTTTTTTTGGATTTTTAAAAATTTTTCGGCACTGCGCATGTAGGTGATGTGAAGATGGACATTGTGTTCACTCCTTTATCATGGTCAGATCACTTGCTGGTCACTATGCATTTTGTCAGCATGTTTGACATCTGCAGGAATGGGAATTGTTAGGATATTCTGCCCAGCATCTAATTGTCCCTTTGAGTTTTTGATTGATTGGGCAGGCACTGCCACCGTTCATCTTATCGGGGGCCACAAGGACATTGAATGAGATGATTCTCAAATGCTTGACCTCCTGTTGCCTGGTTTATGAAGAAACTCCACTCTACGAAGAGTGGCAGAAGAGTCTTAGATCAATAATGGTAGAAACTGAAAAATGGATGTGACTGAACTCAGCTATATGTCCATGTTTAAGAAGCTATATCAGTGATGGCGAACCTTTTTTTGCTCGGGTGCTAAAAGGGTGCACGCGCATGCGATAGCACACGCACGTGTGCCCACACCCATAATGCAATGCCCTCCCCCCGCACATGTGCGCACAACCACCTCCCCGCGCTTGCCCCCCTGCGCATGCGTGCAGGCCTCACTGAAGTCTCCCCAGGCTTCAGGAAAGCCTCCGGAGCCTGTGGATGGTGAAAAATGGCCCAACGGGCCTACCGGAAGTTCATTTCCGAACTTCCGGTAGGCCCGTTGGGTTCATTTTTCGCCATTCACAGGCTCCGGAGGCTTTCCTGAAGCCTGGGGAGGGCAAAAATGGCCTCCCCCCTGCCCTCTGGAAGGCCGAAAATCAGCTGGCCAGTGCGCACAGGCAGGCTGGAGCTGATATAGGGCAACACCTCGCGGGCCCTCAGATATGGCTTCGAGTGCCACCTGTTCGCTATCACGGAGCTATATTGTGGTAAAAAAGAGGGAAGTGGGATTACTTGTCCACTTGTATTACATTCCCAAGTTCATTTGAGGGAAGTTTAAAGTCTCTGCTTTTCTATTGTAAACCATTTGGAATATTTTTGATTGGGCAATGTGTGCATTAGTGCAATAACTAAATAAATACTATTATTCTATATTGTGCTTAAATGTTATATTGGTTTTGTGAAGCTGAAGGATGTAGGTTATGAGACAGTTATGTAACGAAAGTAAATATTAAAACTAATTGGGATAACGGAAGTACAAATTATGCTCCAGTGCCAAATTAAAGCTATTATGGACATTGTGGGAAATTAAAATAGCCAAACTGGACAATTAGGGAAAATCCAATAGATCTGGAAGGTTGGGGAAAGAAGCAATCAAGTTAGTCTGTTGCAAAGGGTCATGCAAATCTTTGATAAATGCGGATTTGAATCAATTTTCCAAAATGAACAGGTGAACTGGATTGAATGCATTCAGATTGATTGATGACACTCCAGATTGTTTAGGAAATCCATCTTCCTACTTACCCCAGTATAAGTATTTAATTTAGTACATTGCATAACAAAAAAAGCCAAAACAGGATTTTTAAATATATCGATTCTCAAGTTTCCTGCCTAGAAGCCCGTCAAATATTTGGGGTGAATTCCCAGAATTCTTAATAATGGCAACGTGGGATGGAGAATTCTAGGAACTGAAGTCCACACATTAAGAGGGTGCCCAGGTTGATCTAGTCAAGGGGTGTCAAACTCGATTTCATTGAGGGCCGCATCAGGGTTGTGTTTGACCTCGGGGAGAGGGGTGGGTGTGGCCAGGGTGGTAGTGGCCAGCTCGACGTCACTCGTGTCGGGGGCGCCTGTGGAGGCCCGAGTGCTCTGCCAGCGAAAACGGGCTCCCGAGCTCCATTTTTGGCTGCCACAGCCTCCTGCAACCTTCTGCCAGTGAAAACGGAGCTCGGGAGGGCCACAAGCTCCGTTTTCACTAGCAGAGGGTTGCAGGAGGCCGTGGCAGCCAAAAACAGAGCTCGGGAGCCCGTTTTCGCTGGCAGAAGCACCGCGGGCTGGTCCTTCGCCGTTTCCAGGGCAGCCCCACGGGCCAGATCTAAGTATCCCCCGGGCCAGATCCGGCCCCTAGGCCTTGAGTTTGACACCCCTGATCTAGTCTGATATTATTGACACTGACTGACAGCACCTTCAGAGGTTTTAGGTAGGAGGTTTTCAGCCGTATTTAGATACAAGTATGGAAACTCCTGCAGTAAAAACATATGCTTAACAAATGATTTATGGCTTCGGCCCAGCATCTCAAGGGGAACAAAGGGAGTCGGAAACAAAGAATCATACCCAGTGAGGAAGAAAATCTAGGGACTTTTGCTATGACAGCTTTGGTCAACTCATGATCAGGGAGGGCAACCAGAAACCCTCCCCAGTGCAAAAAGACAACCAGTCCAACCCTTGTGCTTTTTTGGGGGGAGGGGCTTGGAGGGCAACTGCAGACATTTGTCCAGGTAGTGTCAACGATGACTCAAAGGAAACCTGCCCCCCTCCAATTCCCAGGGCCCATCCAAAGTAAAGTTCAGTATTTAAATTATGATCAGATTGATCAACTTTTCTCTTGCAAGACAGTTTTAAAAAGGTAGTTAAATATAAGCTTAGTAATTATTCCAAGGTTTGGGAATTTTCTCACAGACCTCTTTTTACTGGATTATAGATTATAGAGCCGTGGTGGCGCAGTAGTTAGAATGCAGCAGTGCGGGCTACTTCTGCTGACTGCCAGCAGTTCGAATCTCACCAGTTTCACTGCTCTAGTGTTTTCAGTTTCACAAATTATCAGAAAAAAAGTTAATAATTGTTATTCCTTTGGAACCAAAATTGTAATCCAATTTCTGTTCTAGATCACCAAAATAATAATACTGGGCCTTAATGTGAATGGTGGAAATGTCTGGGAAGGGGAGAGGTTTTTGACATCCTGCCAGCAAGTGGTTTTTAACTGAAGCGCAGGAGATCCTATCTATGTCTCCACTAATAATGAACAATTTGTGATAGACCAGAACTTTTTACATTACATTCACGTACTTTATTGGAATAATTAATATAAAGCCTGATGTGAGTGGGTGTCTGCAAGCATATGTGTTTCTATATATATCCTAAAATATTACACCTCTGATTTAATATTTTCCAATAAATGAAGCCACCACCAGCTATCAAGAATTGTTCATCGTGATGGCCATGAAAACAAGAATAAAGTAAGAAGGCTGAGAAACAGCAGCATGACAATTTTTCACTGCTAATGGAGCCATACTTTTTAAATTTTTATTTTTGGTGATTGAGAGCTAAAAAGAAGGGACAGCACTATCATAGCCATAATAAGTGGAGCACATACCAATTATTTGATGGCAGGCAAGAGGTCCTAGCAGACCTTCTATGTAAAGTTTAAAACAAGAGATCAGTAAGAAGTCACCCATCACCCATTTTTGGCAATTTCTTACTTAATAGAACTACAATCCAGGTACAGAAAGACCCCTGACATGTTGATCTACTCCTGAAAAAACAGATCTCTTCAAAAAAGGACTGTAGGGTCTCCTGCTTGGGCAGGGGGGTTGGACTAGATGACCTAAAAGGTCGCTTCCAACTCTGTTAATCTGATTGCTAATTCTCCTACAGCCACCAACCCTATCTGCTTCTCATTAAAAATACTTTTTTAAAAAGTGTGATGCCTTTTTGGCAGAGTTAACGTGTGCCAACTGCAAAACTAATGAGGCAGTCAGTGGAAACAGAAGGAAACTCACCCAAAAGTTGAAAAAGAGGATATATTAAGGAGGAAAAAATTCACTCCCAGTGTGACAGATCAGTTGTTCCTAATGGAAATACTGTTATATAGGGCAGTTACAAAACTTCATAGAATATGGCACCTTGCAGTTGGGGAATTAGTGGATTAAAACAATGGGCAAATGAGATTTTATCAACACTAATTTGCATCACTGCACACTGTTATGGACTATTTGTTTATAAAGAAGTTTGGTCTTCAAAGGAGCAACCAAGACAGAATGTAGAGTTGCAACTGTTCAGGGAAATAACTTGTGAGAAAGTACACAAGCATAAAATAAATAAATACACAAATGCATGTATGCATTTGACAGGTTCGTCTTAATAGGGACACTATAGCAGAGGGTTACAACCCAAAGAGATCTTGCCTTAAACTCAAGCCTAGTTGCCTACTCCTTCGTTACACATTGTTAGACAGCTGGGTTAGTCTATGGTAGCCAAGAATCAGGAGTGTGGGTAGCTTTTCAGATTAACAAGTTATTAAAAGGCATTAAGGTCTTGTGAGCCACTGCTCACTTCATCAGATGCCTAAAATGTGTTAATCTGAACAGCTGTTATCAGATCCCTTTAGTACTCACAAGGTTCTCTCCCTTGCTTGAATTTTTGACTTTAAAGTATTTTTAATGTGAGAAATGGAAAGAGAGCATACTGAGAAACAAGGAATGGTCTCTACCATTTAAAAATGAAAATACACCGCAGCTAAAATCACATACGCACAAAATTGGAAAAATAACACTATACCAACAGACGAAAATGTGATAAGAAAGGTTTTGGAGTGTGCGGAAATGGATAAATTGACGAAAGAAATGAAAAATAAAGATGAAACGGTGTGCTACTTAGTATGGGAAAAGTGGTATAAATGGTTAGAAGATAGGAACAATAAACAAGAAAATACTTAATAGATGGAAATTAGGAATTAATAGTATGATGGTATAAAGATATAGAACATTTGTAAAATAGTATATGAATGTATTAGTATGTATAAAGTGTATAGGACAAAGAGAACCATATGTATAGATATGTTAATATGATGGGGAAGAAGAAAAACTGCGAATGTATACCGATATGCAAATGTTGTAAAAAGGAAACTTTATTTCTTAAAAACAATAAAAAATATTTAAAAATAAAAATGAAAATGAAAATACAAATAAGCAGATTGCAGCCTATCACTTTCTTAAGAAATTTGCCCATCTGCATAGAAAAACAAAACTAAGATAAGGTTATCAAAGACATCCTGGGGAGCCAAGAACAGCTGGACCACATTTCATTAAGTCAAATGAAAACATACAGGTTTTATAGGAGTTCCAAATTGTTACATAAACCTATACCAAGCGTCATGACATTTTCTGAAGTTTTTTTTATGTCATGTCTGTTATTTGGGGGATCACTTTTGTTCCCTGTAAAATTTTTACAAAAGAAAAAAAGGAGTGATCTAGAGTGAAATTGAACCAAGTTACAGTCTATTTTACCAGAAAGAAGTGGGCTAGCATAAAATCCAGAAGGCAAAAATGGAGGGTCAACAGAAGCTGGAATATCATACCTTGTCAAGTTTAGAGGTTTCCTAAGAGGCAGAAGTTGCTGATCCTTTACTCTCTGGCCATTTTTTTACTCAGCGGTCTCACATTCAAAGCTGTTATGTGGCTACTTGCTCTTTGCAACAGGGAGCTGGCCTCGAGCTTCCTGTTACCTGTGACTCACTCAACCCAACATCTGTGGTTCCGGTTTGGACGAGGATTTTCTCATAAAACCACAAGGCACAGGGTAACAAAATTGGAACATGAACTTGTCTTGACCAGTTCTCACAGAGATCGGGTAGTTTAGCCCAAGTGATTGAGGAAGAATTAATTTGGTGTGCTAATAAATGCAATGTGCAACTATTGTGGGTACTCAAGCTTCTAAAGCAGAGGTCCTCAAACTTGGCAACTGGAAGACTTGTGGACTTCAACTCCCAGAATTCTCCAGCCAGCTGGCTGGAGAATTCTGGGAGTTGAAGTCCACAAGTCTTCAGGTTGCCAAGTTTGGGGACCCCTGTTCTAAAGGGCCGAGTTCAAAAGGTAATCATTCTTCAAGATTTAGGACTTCTTGTATTTTTTGCAATATTTGTTCCCCAAGTTTCACGAAAAATACACCTAAACATACGTTTGTCAATCAAAGGATTGTCCAAAAAACATTATGGAAAGTAGAGGGAGGGTAGTTGTTAATTTTTGCCACCAAACAAAACTTTTGGCATCAAGGACAAAAACAGAAAAGCTTCATAGTGCTGTGGATGCAGTTAACAGTAAAAAGAAAATAGGTGACCATAATTAGCCGCAACTGATCATGTCACTATGTTTGACTCAAGAACCGTATCTTGTGGTAGGCTGAGATGCTATCTCTATCTCCGGTTCTGTATCTAATCTGGGAACTTTATTACAAGATCTAATGTTACTCACGGCTATCAGGGAAGCACACATTTCATCCTTCTGCACGGTATTATTTATTTAGCATATGAGGAGAACATGACAAAGTAAACATATACATAAGCAAAAGCCACCCATGTCCATAGAGTCCCTTAAGCTACATGTGCTCCCTTGGAGGTGCTAAATGGGTGAAAGCAATCAGATGCAGCTATACTGCCCTTCTGGGCCTCACGGCCATCACAAATAAGAGTATAAAATCTACATTGTATAGGCCACCATCTTTCAGTAATGCCCCATTATATTCTACATCAGACAATCTGCCAATATTGTAAACAAAATACATGAACAGAAATTGGACATCAGCAATGGTTAATATTTTTTTTAAAATGAATAGGGGGATTTTTCAGTTCTCCAGATGATGCCACTGACAACCCTTGAGAAAATTGGAGACTGATTTCCAGACTAGACTTAAAATTTCTCACAAAATAGCAAAAATCAAAAGACTTTTAGGATACTAGATGTTTGGTGCAAGAACATGTACTTAATCTCTGCTTTATAGACACTATCATTCACGTGCTCACCTTGTCATCCATTTTCCTCCTTAATCAGAATATATTCCAGATACCTATTTTTCACACCTTACATAGTAAATTTTTTTCTATCACTATGACAAAAGTTGTGTTTTTCTTATAGAAAAAGTTGTTAGGGAAAATGTGTAAAATTATATATTAGGAACTGTCCCATACAGAATTCAACCACTGGATATCCTGCCCAAATCTGCTCCTTAACATCCCACAACTATCCACATCTGTTGAGATTATCCCTCTGCCTTGGATGAAATAGAAATCTTGGAATGTTTTCTTGAAAAGTCCAAATTAATCCAACCCTTAATAGGTAGATTGGCTGGCTGCTGTTCTGACCAGTGGTGCTTAGACTTCTTCCTGAAAAAGAACACTTATACAGGTATCAATACACCTGTAAGCCTGACCACCGGGCATTGGTACGTTCAGAATGGACAACAGAACTAGGTTGCTCATTACAAGATTGTTTTGCGTTTTTTAGCTTGCCTTTTCATATTGCATTTGGTTGAACTTTAAATCCGGCCTTGCACCATAATAAATTTTTGTTGTGTTTTCAGAACTGGGGGCATACAGGTAGTCCTCGATTTACAACAGTTCATTTAATGACCTTTGAAATTACAATGGCACTGAAAAAAGGTACTTATGACCATTTTTCACACTTACAACCATTGCAGCATCTCCATGGTCATGTGATCAAAATTCAGGTGCTTGGCAACTGGTTCATATTTATGTCGATTGCAGTGTCCCAAGGTCATGTGGCCACCTTTTGCGACCTTCTGATAAGCAAAGTCAATGGGGGGGGGGAAGTCAAATTCTGCAGTGATTCACTTAACAACTCTGGCAAGAAAGGTCATAAAATGGGGCAAAATTCACTTAACTCTCTCGCTGAGCAACAGAAATTTTGGGTTCAATTGTGGTTGTAAGTTGAGGACTACCTGTATATGGTGGAACCATAGCAGATACAGCGATCAATTTGATAGGATCCAAACAACTGCCCTGAAAATGTATACAAGGAAAAAAAAACCAAATATAAATAAATAAAAACATAATTTTGTTTTCTCTTCTGAACGGATTTTACTTTAAAACCTTGAATTAGTCTCATAATAAAAATAATTTGTTCCTTTCCCAATGTACAAAAGTGACATAGAGGATCAAGAAAGATACACATGTAAGGGTTGCAAGAGTGAATACTTCACAAAAATACCTTGAGTTCAGAAGCCAGCAATGGAACAACTGGTACCCTTATGCAACCCTCCAAAGCACTCCACATTACCCCAGTCTGAAAACTGAAGAAATCTGTTGGTAAAAGCTAGCTCTTCTGTCCCAAAATTGCCAACAAACTTCAACACAGACCAGCCTTAAATATTACTTAATGTTTTCTTTATTTAAAAGATCATTCACAAAATACCATATCCATAAATTTACTTTGTCATGAAGCAGAATGTGTTAAGTGTTTGGAAATTTCTCTTTACACATTTAAAAATCAAATGGATCGACTGAGTGAGCCTTGCATGGAGAAATCTTGTTTTTTGCTCTTAAAATCTTGGTTCTTCCTTATTTACAGCGGAAGAGAGATTATTGAGTGGATTTTATTTAGAACACAACCACACAGTGCATGTCTTAAAGAAAGTTAGTGTTAAACAAATGGTTCTTATTCTCAAAAATTACAAGCAGCTCAAATTACAAGCAGGTCAGGAAAAGAAACATTTGCTCTTTTGTAAATCATGAAGATCTTTGCTAAGCATTTTATTTATCCAAATAAAAGCTGCTCTTGGAAGTCTGCTAATTAATTTTGCAAATTGAAAGACCTGTTTTTAGAAATTGGACAAGATTTAGCATTTAAAACGAGAAGCCCCAGAAAAGAGAATACCTGCCAGTTTCTATCCTGTTCTTTGTATCAAAGCTACAAATAAGATATGTTAGCACTGAAGTCAGGCACTGCAGGTATTTCCCTCTCTGCTCAGACTGAGCCACGAATCCTACAAACTGAACAGCTGAGCAGGTGACAAACTTCTCTTCAAGTTTACATCACTGTTTAGTGCTTCTTTCCTTCTAGGTTACTTGCTGCATCCAGCTTTTTCCAGCAGAATTTATTCACACAGAGACGCAAGGAGAATGAACATTTGTCAGCTGCTCAGTTTGCTAGGCCTCCGTGCTGTTAAGATGCCAGTTGAAACGGTATAATGTGGTGCTCTCCCCTCTGCTTATTGGAGGAGCTAAACAGGAAAAGCACAAAACATACTGAAAGAATCAAAATGCTGGCATGGTGAAGTTAAGACACCATTTCATTCAAAATAAAGCGCCTCCAACCTCCCAAAGGGGGAGAAAAAAAACTTTATTTAAGAAATTAGTTAGAAAGCCATTAGCAATTCTGTGGAAAAAATAAAAAATAAAATAAAATGCAGAGTATGTTGGAAGAAAGTCCTGGGTGCTACAGAGTTGGCACAAATGTCAACAGCACCAACATCTAAGCACTAGTGGGAATGACACAGGCCAAGTCAAGAATGCATCAAACTGCATTTTTCATGCTAGACTCAGATGCAGACACATAACTTCTGTTCCAGGCAGAGCCCTGGGCAGTGCCAGCGGGGCCCAGAGCAGAGGGCATCTCCTGCTCTTGCTGCAGTTTACATTTTAAACTATCCCGGAAGAAACTGATTTTGGATCTATTCCAAAGTGCCCAGTGGCTTAAATCTGTGTTGCCAGGAGGGTTGTTGTTGTTGTTGTTTTGCAACATTTTCACTTGGACAGGACTCTTTTGAGAGTTGAGGGTCACTGGGGATGGCTGAACATGCCACGGACAAAGAAGCACCGTGGAAGGCAGAGGGGAACAAGGTAAGCAGGACTGGAGTCTGACTCGGATATCTGGGAAGAAGAGAGAGCCAGAAACGAAGAAAAAGGGGAAGCAGCACCTTGGATTAAAGAAAGCCACTGTGGAAGAGGTGCTCTATCGGCTGGAAGCCAGCCCTGAGCCTGGAACGAGGGATGTCTGGGGCTGGGGAACTTAAGAGAATGCAGGCACTACATACAGCGAAGCCAAAAATGTGCTAAAAACCACTTGTTAACAGCTGACATGCATTCACAAGCTCTGGTTTGGTTTTTTTTTGTTTTTTTTGTTTTGTTTTCCATTTCGGTTTCAAGGAGGACAAGTGTCAGATGGTAGGAATGGTGGCTGCGGGGTTAATGTTCTGAGCTCAGTGAGACACTCTGGGCTGTCTTGCGTTTCCTCCCACCCCCACCCAGCCCCTCCCTCAATCCCGTTTCCCCCACTCTTGCCCCCTGAGTGCCCTCATTCTTGCTCCTTTACTATTTCCTCCCTTGGCTTGGCTCCACCAAAGATGGCAGAATTGGGATTGGCTACTTGATTGAGGGGCGTAGCGACTGTCCGGGGCTTGAGCTGAAGTCTGGGCCTCTGGGCTCTTTCCTCTGCCAAAAGAAAAAGAAGAGGAGGAGATTAAGCTGAGAGGTGTCTGGATGGCTATTTTCTCAACCTGAGTTATGGATGAACTACAGTCCTTATTATGGATTATGGATAACAGTCCTTATTATGGATATCCTGTACCTCTGGAGGGGCTCTCATGCAAGGTATTTCATGCAACAGGGCTCAGTTTGCCTACTCCATTACAAGTGGGATCGGGAGAACATAGCTGCCACCCTGAAACCAAACCACTTTCCAAACTAAAGCAGTATGAAAGCACAAGGTGTCATCCACAGTGGCAATTATCCATGTAATCCATTCTCCTCTCTCTTACAGTTTCTAGCTGTCTAGCTATTTAGACTACATCCCATCACAGCCTGAAGGACATCTGGTTAAAGAAAACTTCCCTCATGCATTATTGCTCAACATGGTGCCCTCCAGATGTACTGGACCAATTCTCAGAACTCTTAGCCAGAATGGGAGCCTACAGAATGATATCTGGGGGACTCCAGGCTGGGAAAGGCAGCATTACTTGGGTTACAACCCTCCCTGAATGACAAAGCTATATGTTCGCATCACTAGAGGGCACTACTGCAGTTTCAATAGGACAGATCTGCTCAGGCAGAAGACAATACGGGGAGCATCGGATTTTAGGGTAATTGACTTTTTCCCTCCCTCTATAAATCATCAGAAGTGATCCCAGAATTTCCCTCAATCTACTACAATAGATCTGGAGTGCACAAAAAGTGAAACTAGGGATAGTAAAGCAATCAGAGTCACTCTGACATTGAGATGGACAGTACTTAAAGTTGTTAAAAATCAATTATCTAATCTATCTAATTCAGGGGGTGTCAAACTCACATCGTCACGGTGTCGTGACGTATCGGGACTTCCCCCCCTTCCCTAAACCGGGCATGGGCATGGCCAGTGTGTGACGCATCTGGCCCGTGGGCCGGGAGTTTGACAGCCCTGATCTAATCTATCTATCTAATTTATCTTATCTAATCTATTTTATCTAATCTATCTTATCTTATCTATCTACCCACCCATCCTCCACCCACCCTCTTATGCTGCTTCTACCATGAGTCAACTATTAGAAGAGTCACATAGCATGGCCCAAGGTACACAAATCTATAATGGAAACCATAAGTAGTCTCATATTAACTTTTCTGACTAACAAATTTTATTAAAAGGCATAATTTTTGTGAGCTACAGCTTCACCACATTAGAATAGAATAGAATAACAGAGTTGGAAGGGACCTTGGAGATCTTCTAGTCCAACCCCCTGCTTAGGCAGGAAACCCTACACCACTTCAGACAAATGGTTATCTAACATCTTCTTAAAAACTTCAAATGTTGGAGCGTTCACAACTTCTGGAGGCAAGTTGTTCCACTGATTAATTGTTTTAACTGTCAGGAAATTTCCCCTTAGTTTTAGGTTGCTTCTCTCCTTAATTAGCTTCTTGTCCTGCCTTTGGGTGCTTTGGAGAATAGCTTCACTCCCTCTTCTTTGTGGCAACCCCTGAGATATAGAGATCTGAACTAAACTAACATACATCAAAAGGTCTCAGGCAATGTCATTTCCCTCAAGTCTAGCCAGCTCCTTGTGACTTTTCGCTATCAAAGATTACTGCAGCTATCCTCCTGTAGTATCTAAAACCTGTAACGGAAGTTGGATGTGGGACTCACATTGGGCTTCCTTTTAAGTACTGAAAATGGAGTTCATGCACAGTCCTGTACTGTATTACAGGATCTAAGTAATGTAGGCTACAAAACTGGGCTGAGAATTAGCTATCTCATTTTGCCATAATACAGGGCAAGAAACCTGTGGTGCTCCGGATGAGCTATAAAACCCAGCATCTGGCACCACTAGCCCATATTACCTGGGGCGACACCAGTGGGGTGTTACAATTTAGAGTTCAGCAACATCTGAATAACTGTTGGATCTTTATCTGGGACAGGGGAGAAAGGAAGACAGCCTACCTTCTGTTGGCTCTCGGAAATCCATAGAAGCCCCACGCATTGGTGGACCATCCCTGAAACGACCTGTGCCCCCCATGGGTGGGGCACCTCCTCGTCGATCTCCAGGACGTGTTCTACCTCTGCCTCCTAGGAAGTCATCATCTCTGAAACCTATCAAAGAGAATATAGCATTTAGTATCAACTCTCTTGATATCTGTGCCCCATCTGTGCTCATGAAGGATTTTTCCAGGCCATCCAAACATCCTGAAGAGCAGCATTCTAAAAGTCAGCTAGTTTTTAACTCCCTAAGACAGGGGTCTCCAACCTTGGCAACTTTACGACTTGTGGACTTCAAGTCCCAGAATTCCTCAGCCAGCATGCGCTGGCTGAGGAATTCTCGGACTTGAAGTCCACAAGTCATAAAGTTGCCAAGGTTGGAGACCCTTGCCCTAAGACACAGACATTTATTAACAACCCACCTGAAAGAGAGAGTGAACTAAGGCCTATATAAATTTCTATCAGTTCGGCGAGGGGATGCCCATAATACAAGCAGAGTATGAACATCTCCCATCCCCCCAATTCTTCCACTTCTGGCAGCACCTCCATTATTTGTTCTATAAGGTCCCATCACTGCTTATCTTTTGCTGTGAGAGATGTGACTTTTCTGGCACCAGGACAATTGTACAATTACATGGTTGTGGATGTATTAGTGTTGCTGTTTTTCTTAGTTGTACCATACAATTTTATTACTAGTTTTGCTTTTATGATTATCAGTACTAATCCGCTAAATTTCCTGATAAAAGAAAGGATGTGCTTAGAATACAGATGTTGTGAGGTTGAATATAGCAAGGGGAGCAGAAGTCCACACTTTGCACCTGCAATACAAACCAAACTGAAGGTTATGATTTCTGACTGCAACAATCGAACTAGGATTCCTGCCTTTGATAAATTTCAAGGTTGAATTTTCTGAAGTAAAGCTTCCTTTCTGGTCAACAGTCTACTTCTTGGTGCTATTGTTTAGATGCATTTTTAACTTAAGAAATGTCCTGTGAACTACTAGTGGCCAGCCCCTATTCTAGCTAAATCTTAATTAGGATGCAAGGGTAAACTACCACCACTGACACACTGATGATGTTGAAAATCTCAATCTGACTTGAAGAAGAATTAATATAAGTGATGATAAAAAAAGAAAATAAATGGGGAAGGGCAAAAAAAAAACAAACAAAAAAACAAGTTCATCAGGTTGGAGAGAATGAAACATTTGAACACACAATCTGTACTGTACAGCATAGCAATAAGAGGCTGTATTTTCTAGATTCCTGCCAACCTCCTCCACAAACACAACTTGTTAGCATAAGAACGAGGCTTACAGCCTTAAATCCCCATATATAAAATGGGAACAATTTAGAGTTTGCATTATATGAAAACATTTCCTAAGTTTCTTTTACATAGTGATAAAGAGCAGTAAAGGGACACAACTCCTTCTTGAGGACGTTTCTTTTTTTTAAAGATTTTTATTTCCATTTTATATCACAATTTTCATCATCTTTGCAACACTTCAATATCAGTATACATCCGGTATAAATACATTTTTCCCTATATCTATGTAATTACATACCTATGGTTCCATTATAGATGCTAATATGCTAATTTATATACAATACGTAGTTATTACTCTAATTATTTTTTAACGTTTTACATTTTGTATCACGTCTTATCATACTATACGTTCTTCATTTATCTTTGTGTTTATACTTATTACTATTTTTTAGCTCGTTAATCCTCTTTTTCTTGTTAATTCCCTAATCTTTACATCTATTATCTAACCAGTTATATCATACATTCCATATCAAATAATATTCAGATTCTCCTTTATCTTTTATTTCCATTGTTAATTTATCCATCTCTGCGCACTCTAACACTTTCTTTATCACACTTTCCTCTGACGGTATGTTTCTATTTTTCCAGTTTTGCGCATAAACTATTCTAGCTGCAGTTATTACGTGTAATATTAGATATTGATTTTTTTTGTCATAGTTTCCTATAAATATGCCTAATAGGAATAGCTCTGGTTTTAGCTCTATTTGTTGTTTAGTTGTTTCCTCTAACCACTTTCTTATTCTTATCCAGTATTTTCTTGCTACTGCACATGTCCACATGTGGTAGTATGTTCCTTGGGTTTGTCTACATTTCCAGCATTCCGGTGCTCTGCTTGGAAACATTTTTGCCAGTCTCGCTGGGGTTAGATGCCATCTGTAGAACATTTTGTATGTTTTCTCTGTAAGCTGCTGACATTGTCAATTTATAATTTTTCTCCCACAGTTTTCCCCACTTCTCTAATTCTATATTATAGCCGAATTTTTTTGCCCAGGTTACCATGGTTTCCTTTAGTGTTTCCTCTTCCATTCTAAATTGCAATAGATAGTTGTATATTTTTCTTATCAGTTTTTTCTCTGTCCCTTGCAAAATCTTATCCAATTCTTGTGGTTCCTTATAAAACCCATAAAGTCCTGTATCTTTCTTGTATTTGGTCTCAATTTGCATATAAGGCCACCAATCCATATCTATTCCCTGGTTTTTTAATTCTTGTATCATTTTTAGCTTCCCCTGATCGTTTTAGTAAGTCTTTAGTCCTTCCATAGTTGATAGCCAGACTGGTATTTTATTGTAGTGGTTCTGTTTAATTTTTTGCCATACTTGAAGTAAAGCATTTCTAATTAGGTGTCTCTGAAAGTAACTGTGCGTTTTGTTTTTTCCATCCCATATAAATGCATGCCAGCCCAATTGTAAGTCGTGACCTTCTAATGCCAGGATCCTTTTATTCTTTAAATTTATCCAATGTTTTATCCATGTGAGAGCTGCCGCTTGATAGTACAGCTCCCAATCCGGTAGCCCAAACCCTCCTTTATTTCTACTGTCCTGTAATAGTTTTAATTTAATTTGTGGTTTTTTCCCCTAGCCAGATGAATTTTGTTGTTAATTTGTTTAGATCTTCAAAGAATTTTTTCCCTAGATTTATCGGTACTACTTGGAATAAGAACAGAATCTTCGGTAGTATATTTGATTGCTGCTATTCTTCCGGTAAGTGAGAGTTCTACTTTTTTCCAATTCTCCAAATCCATTTTTATTTGTTGTACTAGTTTGTTATAATTGTCTTCTTTGATTGATGAACATTTTGCTGTTAGCCAGATTCCCAGGTATTTAACTTTCTTAGTCATTTGCATACCCATTTTTTCCTCCAGATCTTTTTCCTGCTTTTTGGTGAGGTTCTTTGTTATTATCTTTGTCTTATTTTTATTTATTTTGAGTCCTGCCACTTTGCCAAATTCGTCTATCTCCTGAACTAATTTGGGTCCTGTTTCTAATGGCTCTTCTAGAATAAATACCAAATCATCCACAAATGCTTGCACTTTATATTCTTCCTTTTTTATTTTCAGGCCTTTTATTTCTTGTTCTTGTCTAATCTTTCGTAGTAGTACCTCTAAGGTTAAAATAAATAACAAAGGTGATAAGGGGCACCCTTGTCTTACACCCTTAGAGATATTAAATTTTTCTGTGGTAGCTCTATTTATTATTACTTTTGCCGTTTGAATCGAGTATATTGTTTGCACCAGGGATGGGTTCTTCTTTTCTTCGCTGCCGGTTCGCTCAGTGCCGCGTGAGTGCGCGCGCATTTTGTGCATGCCTTAAAAAAGCTTCTGCGCAGAAGCAAAAAACAAGATGGCGGCACCTATGGCGCCGCTGAAAGAACCAGTTTGGGGGCATGGCAGGCCTGGGTTGCTGCCGGTTCTAGCGACCCAGGCTGCCACGTTACTACCGGTTCTATAGAACCGGTCCGAACCCACCTCTGGTTTGTACCATCTTTACAAATTTCTCCCCAAAGTTCATATTTTTAAGTTGTAAAATAATAAACCGCCAATTCAAATTATCAAATGCTTTTTGTGCGTCAAGAAAGATCAATGCAGATTGTTTACCAGGATGCGCTTCATAATATTCCAGGGTATTCATTTTTTTTCAGCTGTCTTTTCGGTAGGAACCCGTTTTGATCTGGATGAATGAATTTGTTTGTATGGATGCAAATATTTTGTAGTCAATGTTTAGTAATGAAATAGGTCTATAATTCTTTATCTGTTGGTGATCAGTATCTTCTTTTGGTATAAGTGTAATGTATGCTTCTGACCACAATTTGGGTAGTTTGGCCTCTGCAAGTGCTTCGTTATACAATTCCAGCATTGTAGCCTCTAGTGGTCCTTGTATGGTTTTGTATTATTCTGCAGGAAGTCCGTCTGGGCCCGGTGTTTTGTTATTTTTTTGTTTCTTAACTGCCTTGAATACTTCCATCATAGTTATTTTTTCATTTAGCATCATTCTTTTCGTCTCTTCAATTTTAGTTAGGCTCATCTTATCTAAGTACTGTTTAATATTGTCTTCTGGTATATTTTCTTGATTGTATAGATTTTTAAAGAATTCTTGTATTATATTTTTTTTATCTTCATTCCGGTGACATAGAGTTCCATTCTCGTCTTGCAGTTGATGTATTATTTTCTTCTCTCTTTCTTTTTTTTAATTTGTAAGCTAGCCATCTCCCTGGCTTGTTTGCATGTTCAAAAAAATTTTGTTTTGCCATTTTAACTCTTTGTGCCATTTCTTCCTGTGCCATCAAATGTAATCTGTTTTATTAGGTCTCTTTTTTCTTTTCTTTTGTTTTTTTGAGGTTCTTTCTGCAAATCTGATTCCAATTTTTAAAGTTCTTCCTGTAATGTGATTTGTTGTTGTTTCCTTTTCTTGTTTCTCCTTGCCACATATGCTATCGTCAGTCCTCGGATATACGCTTTTATTGTATCCCATAAGTTTTGCAGTGATGTTTCTTCTTTTCTATTTACTTTAAAGAACAATTTCATTTCCCTTTCCATCATTTGTATATATTCTTTATCTTTCAATATGTTTTGATTCATTGTCCATCTCCGCCTCTTCTTCTGTCCTTCCCATGTCACTTTTATCGGGTTGTGATCTGCCCAGCTGTTTGTCATTATGTCTACCTCTTCAATGTCTCTTCTCAGTCCCGGGGCCATCCATACCATATCGATTCTTGACCATGATTGATGCGAGTTTGAATAGAATGTATATTGGCTGTTCTTTGCATTTAATTCCCTCCATGCGTCTTGTAAGTTTAGTTCTTGTATCATTTCAAAAAATGTGTTCAGCAGTGTTCTTTTTTTAATTCTTTTTGTTACTTCTATAATCTTTTTTGGTATCTACTACTTCATTAAAGTCACCTATTAAGCATATATTTTCATATTCTGTCTCCGTTATTTTTTTATGTATTTGTCTATAAAATTCTTTGATTGTTGTTTGGTGCGTATATTACGATAAGTAGTATTTGTTTCTGCTCCGTTGCTATCTCCATCATTAAAACTCTTCCCTCCTCATCTGCATATATTTGTTTAGGTTTCAACCATTCTTTAATATATATCACTATTCCTCTCTTTTTTTGCTGTGCTAGGGCTACATAGAGTTTTCCTATTTTTGAGTGTTCTAGTAAGTTTCCATATTGTTTCTTAATGTGTACTTCTTGGAGGCAAACTATATCCATATCCAATTTTTGTAGTTTTGTCAAGGTTTGTTTTCGCGGGTGAGTTCAATCTGTTTATATTGATTGAAAGCATCTTGATTTCCTCCTCCATTTTGTTATTTGTATACAGTTCTGTTTTCTAGTTGTCCTTGTCTCTCTCTCTGTATTTTTGTTCTTGTGCCCTCACGCTCCGCTCGTTCCTTTCCCTGCTTCATTCTTTCCTCTCGTTCCGCCTCATTATCTTCTAGTTGCTGTTCCTCTTGACTCTTGCTTTCTATTTCTTCCCTGCTCTCTTGGTCTTCCTCAGTCGTGAAATGATGCTCAAAAAACTTGTGTGCTTTGTCGAGTGTATCTATTTTAAATTTCTTCTCCTGCCAGGTGATCATAATTCCTTCTGGGCTAAGCCATCTAAACATCACATTCTATTTGATTAATTGCGTAGTGAGAAATTGATATTGTCTTCTCTGGTCCCTAACTCTCCTAGGTTTGGATTTCTCTTCCTTTATATGTCATAGGTTCCTCCTTTGTTTTTTTGTACACTTCGTCTCTTGTTGCCTTTTTGGTGAACCTCACGTGCACCTCTCTTGATAGTCTATGTCTTCTTGCGTAGTTTGTGTGTATCCTGTATGCCTCGTCTATATCTCTCTGTATGTCGTGTTTGTTTTTCTGTAGTGTGTCTGTTAGTAGTTCTGCCATAATCCTTTCTAGATCTTCCTTGTCTTCCACTATGTTCTGGAACCTTAGGAAGAAAGCTGCTTTTTCCATTTCCAAAAAAACAAGTCTCCTCCAGCTTCCTATTAGCCAAAATGTGTTTTTGTTCCATTGCTTCCATTTTCTTTTCTGTTTGTTCCATTTTAACCTCCACCGTTTGTATTCTCTGTTTGTTCTTGGTTATTGTTTCCTGGATATTTCCTATCTTGTTGTGCATTTTTCTAATATCTCCTTTCATTTCTCCCATCTCATTTTTTATCTCTTCGTGGTTTCTTTTTGTCTCCTTATGATTTCTCGCTATTGACTCCTGAGTTTTTGTCATCATTTCCTGTATCATGAGGAGTGTCGCCTGCATGCTCTGCAAGTTCAGCGTTGAGCTCGATTTCTCCATTCCAAACATACTATCTATTGAGCATTGATTTGAAGGAGATGATGTTGTAGATGCTGGATTTGATGAGGCTTTCTTACTTATTTTGGTAATGGTGGTTGTACTAGTCATCTTCACCGCTCAAAAGATATTTTTCCAAACTAACATATAATATTTCCTCTGTTCTGGTTCTCCCACTTCGTTGTTATGGTTATTACTCAGTGATAATGTAATAGTACCTTAAGGGTATTTATAAGTCAATATAATTAATATAGTTAATATAATTATAATTTAATACAAATATAATAATCAATATAATAGCTATAATAAATATGATTTGTAAATACTGACAAAAATATACTATATTGTAAATAAGGTAGATGTAAATATAACACAATATGACGTAATCACATATAAGTAAAACAGTTACTTTTTGATCTTCTACTCAGTATAATCAATAAATCAATCAGGGATAATCTATTTTATCCACTCTTTAAATCTTTAAATATGCCAATATTTTTAGTTTAACACACACTAATGTATATATATCTATTTTCAATATCCTATGTTTTTTTTCTTTCCCTTTCTTTAGTGCTCTGATAAGCAGGTTACCATTAATAATTCATTGAACGTCTGTTAGTCTCTGTTGTCCTTTATACCTTTCCAAATATAGTCAAATAAATTTTTCTTCTTTTCTTCTTTATTTCAGTCCACGAGTTCTCCTAATACCTATTACATCAGTCACTTTGCTTAGCCACTTTACTTATTTCAATAGTTCCTCTTACCCCTAGATGGCGCTCTTATTGTCTTTGAAGTTTGAAGTTTTATAAAAGTTTTCTTTTTATAGTCATAGTCAATAGTCAAACACAATTACGATCCCAATCAATCCCAAAATTTATTGTATGTGTCACTGGATATCCTTTAGATAAAGGTCCGGAGTTTCTTCATTCTTCCTTATTTTCCTCTCAGTCAGTCACTGGTTGTCAAACACTATCAACTGCTCTGATCGCTTAATTGCCACTACCTTTGGGGCGAGTGTCCTGCTAGACTCTTTAGTCTCAATTTTATTGCTAACACTTTTAGAAGATAAATCTTTTACCGCGTCTTAGATGTCTTGCTTCTCACTGATACTGCCGTGCTGCTTTCAATATTCTCTTCCTGATCGTCTGGCTGTCATGGTTCTGAATCGGCCATGATGGCCGATTTTTTTCCTGCCGGTCTCAGGGGGTTTCCTCTTGTCCGATCGGGAGATCACCCTTCTCCTCGTCGTCCCCAGAGTTTCCCCTCTATTTTGTTGATCCGTCCGGGATTAACGCTGCCCCCTGGGGGCCTCCAGGCAGGAAAATTTGGGCAAAAGGAATGGAGCCCCGTTCCCTTGCTCGCTCCACCGTGACGTCATCACCAGAAGTCTCTTGAGGACGTTTCTGTTTGGCTCACAGAGCATACCCAGCTGAAGCAGTTCTGTACATCAGACTTAAATAAATCTACGATGCATGGGCCTTCCTTCCCTGTTGACAACACGTATTGCTAGAGGAAAGAAACAGTGATCTTACCCCATTTAGTTAAAATTGTAAGAATTGTATGCCACCCAGAGTCACTTGGCTCAGATGGGCAGCTATTGAAATTGAATAAATAAGTAAAGACCAGCTGGATGAGAAGGTGAGCATGCTTTCAAAAGGGGGTGGCCAAAGAAGCTATCTTGGTGAACTTTAGTTACAGGACTGGGAACTGCTGATATATCCTAAGGAAAAGAAGGCAGATGAACTACCTGTTCTGCTGATGGTAAAATGGAATAATTTAGAGCTTTACAATCCAAATCAAGCCAGGTGTTCTTTTGAAAATAATTCAAGACACAAGAAACCATACTTACATTCATCAAACCCAATCTATTCATATACTGTATTTTTCGCTCCATAAGATGCACTCTCCCCCCAAAAGTGGGTGGAAATGTCTGTGTGTCGGCGGCGGGGTCCTTTTACAGTGCTGAACCCCGCCTCTTCTGTCTTTGTCATTGCCCGCCTCTTCTGTCTCTTTTCCGAAGTGCAGGAGTCAATAGGCAGAGCTGGCACATGAGAGGACACCTATCTGTGGCTCCGCCTGATTTTTTTCTTCTTGTTTTCCTCCTCTAAACCTAGGTGCGTCTTATGGTCAGGTGCATCTTATAGTGTGAAAAATATGGTACTTAGCCTTCAAAGATTCCAACTCCAATATTCCTAGATCTCTGTGCCTAGCTATATACACCAAATGTTTCCACAAAAGTTGAATACATACAAGAGAGATGACTGCCATATTCTTAAAAAACGGAAGTGATATTTTAAATTCCACCCTATTGGCCTTAACATCTGAAGACAAATAGAAGGTAACAGGATGTCGGGGGAAAAGTCAAGAGATTTGAAAAAAAATTCAGTAATATTATTAATATTACTAATTATTAAATATTTAATTAATATTAATTAAATAATAATTAAACAATTAAACAATATTTAATTAAATATTAAATACTATTAAATAATATTAATTAGTAATAATTAGTAATTAAATAATTAGTAATTAAATATTACTAATTATTAAGTAAGTAATAATTATTAATTATTACTAATATTAACATTAGTAATATTACAAATTCAGTAAGACCTCACCCCATTCCTAAGAGGTCTGTAAGGGGCGTGCATAAAAGCACCAATGTGCCTACCGTCCCTGTCCTAATGTCCCCTCTTATTCATATCCATTTCATTTATTAATAACCATGTTTATACCTATATCTGTTATTTAATACAAGCTTGACAAAATAAATAAATAAAAAATAATATATATATATATATATATATAGATATATATATATATAAAAAGAAATACTGCTACCAGCACTGAAGTCATCTCTGGAATCCCATCCACCTCCTCTTGTTTCCCGCATACCTCCGCCCATGCCTAAAAAGAAAGCCACATTGCAAACATGTGTCAATGGGGAAGGCGGGAAGTTCTAGAAGATTCCGCATCCAATGGTCAGAAATCCCCCTATTTTAAATCAGTGCAATCCTTGCATTCATTTAAATCTGGCAACTGTATTCTGCATGAGAATGTGGCTAGATCAGAGGTGGAATTGATATCTGAAAATCTGGGAAAGGATAACAGTTGTCAAAGAAAGGGGAATATCCAGGCGTAATTCAAGCCTCAATTAAGAAAATGTGTGATGAGCCCGCATCCCCAGAAAATCAAAGTTTAAAGAAAGTTTATCTCATGTTTGTGACTTAAGCTGTAACTATTTACATACAATCATTAAATACACTATGTTATGAAGATGGAACGTGAGGCCTTTTTCTGCAAAACTCACATAGCCAGTTTTCAATCAGCCGCTGTTGCGGTATCTTGGAGTATTAAGCCTAATCGTCAATGTATCATCAATGTATCTACTTAAGTTATGAAGTAGAGTATGAGCAAGTCCAAGAAATGAGCAGATTGCCAAATAAACCCATTCCCTTTTATTTAACAGTGCTGTCAACCACAAATAGTTCAGCACTGCACTGAATCCATGATTTAAAGAACATGGTAATGCAACTGATCACTTAGTACAGAGGAAAGCCTTGGAATTCATGTTGCTGTCTACTTTTTTCTATAAGACAACAGACTTGCAATCCTGTTAGAAAAGCCCAACCTTGTAGATTTTCCCATCTGGCAGAACTCACATGCATTTGATTAATGCGTGGAGTCTTCTGAATCTGGATGGGTAAGATTGCAGCTCTTTAGAACAAGGAAAGAAAACCTTGAGATGGTTTTGCCTAAGCAAGATCAGGGTTTTCTCCCCCCCCCCTCTTAGATTTTGAGAACTTTATTTATTTTTTCCTAAAAACCTCCCCTGGGTTAAACTATTTTAAAGTTATTAACAAAATAACAGAGCTGGAAGAGACCATGGAGGTCTTCTAGTCAATCACTCAATTTACCGTATTTTTCGGCGTGTAAGACGCATTTCCCTCCTAAAAGAGGGTGAAAATTTAGGTGCGTCTTATACACCAAATGTAGCCCCGCCCCCCGCCCCACCCTTTGGCCTCTGCCTCCCAGCAATTTGCTTCATTGCAGCAAATAGCCAGTTTCAGCTTCAGCACAGCCTGATTAGCACAAGCAGCTGATTGTCAGTAGGATCGGCCTCCCGACCATCAGCTGTTTCAGGCTGCAGGGATTGCCATTGCCAATTACCGCCTCCGCGCGTCCCATTTTCGGCCTCTGTGCGTCCCATTTTCGGCTTCTGCACGCCCCATTTTCTGCCCATTCCGATCCCCACCGCCCGGAACAGGCGGAAAATGGAGTGTACGAAGGCCGAAAACGGGGCGTGCGGAGGCTGAAAACTGGATGCGGGGGCTGAAAATGGGGCACGCGGAGGGGGCAATAGGCTATGGCAATCCCTGCAGCCTGAAATAGCTGATCCTCGGGAGGCCGATCCAACTGACAATCAGCTGCTTGTGCTAATCAGGCTGTGCTGAAGCTGAAACTGGCTGTTTGTTGCAGTGAAGCAAATTGCTGGGAGGCAGAGGCAGATTTTTTTCTTGTGCTAATCAGGCTGTGCTGAAACTGAAACAGACTGTTTGCTGCAAGGAGGCAAATTGCTGGGAGGCAGAGGCAGATTTTTTTTTTCTTGTTTTCCTCCCCAAAAGCTAGGTGCATCTTATACTTCGGAGGGTCTTATACTCCAAAAAATACGATATATGTTTCCCACTTCACAGTGGTGCAGAAAAATGCCACCAATTTTTAGCAGTTGTGCTAGAGGCGATTCCAGAGGCTAATGCTGCCCTGGGATCTGTCTGCCTTGGAACAAAAGAGGCAGGGGCATTAACAGACTATTTTGGAACAGCTTGCCAATTGTTCAAGGAAGTTCAGAGGTTAATTTGTTCACTCAAAGATCATTTACCTGTTAATTTCTATTTTAGAATCTCAATATCCTTATCTTCAAAAGTAATTATCCTGTATATATATAACTGACACTTGTATGTACTATCTATTAGACCCAAGAAATGCTTTTGATAATCAATCAGCAGATTAGGCGTTGGACCTACCTGATACGCCTCTTCTCAACCGGGAGGAGCCAGCATTCAGGCAGG